>JAECUM010000277.1:0-142016 GCA_016617855.1 Megalonaias nervosa | reverse complement strand
TGTCCTAGTCATATAACTCCATAATGGATTGTTTCATTCAGATTGCTGCAGATATTTTACAACAAACCTTTTTATTTGGAATTATTAGCAGTATTTTCTTGGACATTATTTTTGCTTGAATGGAACTAGTGACAGGTGTCATATGTTTTCAATTAATTTGTTTTCTATAACGATAGAATTCATAGTAATTGCATTTATACTGGACCATTGTGCATTATCACCATCAAGCAACTACGTAAATTCATGCGACAAAGTCTGTTTTTCTTTTAATTCGTTATCCTTAACTCACATGGAGATCTGTCATAACAATGAAGTTTTGGTTTGGTTTGGTGTTTAATGGAACAGCAACACAAGTTGCATATTTAGTGTCCTAGTTAGATCAGACAATAGGATTCAAACCAGCACCCTTCCATTCGGGTGTTTAGGATGCTAACCACTACACCATTGTGGCTCCTGTCTCTGTTAGTAACCTCTTAAAACATATGGAGAGCACACTGGGCATATTTCTACTTCCACTAACCCACAGGGGTGGGGGTGGGATGAAAGATGAGGTAATCTTGATCACTGAGAACCTTGCCACATGGTTCTAGAGTTATAATCAAGCCTCTTGATGACTCAGGACATGTGTACTAGCTTGCATGAACTTGCAAGTGATATAGACAGTTGTTTTCGGTGAACTTTGTATTGCTGATTATGTGCAACCCTTTCAGATTGTCCTGTGCTAGAAGGTGCAAGGATGCAGCCTGGATAAATACTCTTTCTATGCATCATGGACACCATTGTTCCAGATTCTAATATTACTATAAAATGTAGTGTTCATTTTTCTATTACCCCTTTTAGTTGTAAAAATGCATCATAGATTAACAATTGTTTTTGCTTGTTGCAGGTGATATTCCGTGTTCTGCCACCATTTATTCGTATTGCAGACCCATATAGCCAGGATGTTCAGGACCTGCTGAAGCTAACCAACATACGGATTGTCTTTACAGAACTCCACACATTAGGTAAGATTAAACAAGGCTCTGGAAATCCTTGTGTATGACAAGTGGGATGTGGGTAATGATGATTTATTTTTCCATACAAAAACAGTAGAAGATCATGATCACGTTATCATTTTTTGTCGATAATTTGAAAAGTTTTGTAGGCTTGATAACAGATGACACAAATGTATAATGGCCAGCATTGTACCAAAAGCAGTTTTGAGGTCAAATATCTTGTGCATTGACTTCTTGGCAAACAAACAGCAACTTTTAAAGAGTCTTGAGTATATTTCCATAAACTGTTCACTAATTCACCTTGTGTTTGGAACATAACATCATCACTTATTCCTGTTTTCTCAATACCACTCCTGCTCACGGACTCTGCTCAATCATTGTAATGCAGACACATTTGATTTATGTCACCTACCCCTTTGGAGGGAGATGAGAGGTTGTTTGTAGTTAAGAACACTTTTACCCCATTATTTGGCTATTTTATTAATTAAGAGCTAAGTGTGTTTCCCAGGCACACGTAATTAGCAGGTATTGAACCAGTGACCTCTGAATTATGACTCCAAAACTCTGCAAACTAGGCTACTGCAGATAACTTGCTAACGTTGCACATGTGCATGTACATAATTGTACATTTCTTGTTGAAATTTTTGCATTTAGTTTATGACTATGTAGGTTTTTTGGACACTGTATACATACAGTTATACCTGGAATCATGAAACTTGGGGAAGGGATGCATCTTGATGAGCACTAAACTTTCATCATAAAATTAGGTCAGTGTCTCTGTGATGTACATTTCACATTTACAGGCTTAGGTCAAGTTTTTGCATTCAATTCATGACCACTTAAGGGTTTTTTTTTCAGGCTCTTCGCATACTATCCTATTTAAAATGATGAAACTTGGTGAGCAGATACAGGTTGAGGATGTACCATAATCTCAGGGCTGATCACTTGGGTAGATTTCATGCTTTAATGACTTTGGTTAAATTTTTAGTTTATTTCATTATACTTGGAATGTACATGTAATATCATCACATTCTCCCCTTTTTGTTAGTGCCACTTATTAGGTCAGGAATTGGAAGAGGGACACATTTTTGAGTGATTTTTTTAATCACTTATATTTTCATAAATCCTTCACCAATTCACCTTGTGTTACGAATGTACATCATCATATACTCCACTTCTTTCAGTTATCACTTGTGCTTCAGAATTCTATTCTGAGATGGAGCCATAGGATCAAAAGTTATACTGAAGAGAAATTTTGGCCAGAGTTTTTTGTCCATTATTTACATTCCAGGAACATCTTTCTTAGTTCACTTCATATTTGAAACATAATATCATTACATACTTTCATTCTCTCAGCACCAATCCCTGCCCTGGGTGAGGACTTGAAGTCAAGAATTACTTTGGGGATACAGTTTGGTTAAATGCTTTCCTTACACTTAGATTGCTACAACCAGTTCACATCATGTTTAGAATATAATTACAACCCCTTAGTCCATGGGTTCAGTAAGCAGACCATCGTTTAGTTGGAGTATTGATTCCATTATTTATAGTTTGATATGTGGTTCTATCTCTTACATTTTATGGAACGTCTTATCCAGTTCACTATAAACTTGGAATCTTGTACGATTCGAAACTTCCTTTTTTCTTGTACTGCTGTTGTCTCCAGGATTACATCCCTGAATGGGATCAAGTTGTAGGAGGCCTTCTGGTTATTCAAATCCTTCTTCTTATAGTCAGATCACCTCTTACTCAGTTCACCAAATAGTTATATAATCCACACTTCCTTATCTCCCTTTTCCACTGCTGTCCAAGGGTTATGTCCCTTGGTGGAGTTAAATGTCAGGCAATAGGACAATGTATTATTATTATTATTATTATTATTATTATTATTATTATTATTATTATTTCAGTAGAGCTTGATCCAGTTCAATGCATATTTGGAATGTAACCACTAGATTTTCACATCACATTGTACCATTTCTGCTTTCTGATTATGTCCTTTGCTGTTGCCAAAGTGTAAAAAGTAATGTTTTGGGTTACAGTTTTGTTTGCACCTTGTTGGGAATATATAACAATCACACATACATTCCTTACTTTTATGTGACATTCATACTTTTATGTGGCGTCTGGTTGGGTCATGCCCTTTGATGCTGTTTTTAACAGCTCATAACCTATGTGGGGTGGGGGTGGGGGGTAGGTGTGGTAGAGTGTGCTGCATATAATGTGTTTTTAAGACAACAAAACATTTTCATTGAATACTTTGTCTGTAATAATTCTGCAGATTTGTACATGTCACTGATATAATTACATTCCAGGGGACACAGTCTTTGACAGTCGACAAGACATCAAGGAGAAGTACTATTATTCAATGTATGACATGACTGTGCGTGGCAGCTGTTCCTGTTATGGGCATGCTTCCAGATGTATTCCTGTGGAGGGCTACCCCAATTATCCCAACATGGTCAGTCCAGACAGTTGTTTATCATAATTCTTTTGTGAATAAAATCTAGCCATCATAAGCTTGCAGACATAAAGCACCATTTCATGATAATAGTTTCATGTATAAAATTAAATATCTATACAGTTAATTTGAACACAATGGATAACTTAAACAGGTGTGAAAGATCTCCTAGAATGTTTATAATTGTTCCAATGACGAGTCAGGCTGGGATGTATCATTTTTTTGCTTGTTCATTTGTCTTAATATTCTTGTTATCTGTCATCCTTTAGAATTGATGGTAATATCCACATTGGGTTTTCACTAAAAGACTTCTCAAGATGTCTAGTTGTTTCTACATAAAATGGTGCCAATCTGACATCCAATATGGCTACCATGGCAGTCATCTTGAAAATCTTCTTACAGCTTTTCCTCCTGAATGGATGTTTATATCAACATGGGGTCTTCACAAAGACTTCTTATGATATCTAGTTGGTGCTAGAAAATGGTACCGATCTGATCTCCAATTATTACCACAATGGCCACCTTAAAAATCTTGTTGTTGCTACTCCTCCTGAATGGAGGGGTCCCATTTGGCCGGGTGGTCTAAGGCACTGTGTAAAGCCTCTCGTGCAGAAAAAGGGCATTAAATGCATAAAACCAAAAAAAAACGACAACCTTCAGAATGGATGGTTGTATCAACATGGAGTTTCCACTAACAACTTCTCACAGTGCCTAGCTGGTCCTAAATGTAAATGATGCCATCTGACATCCAATATGGCAACCATGGTAGTCGTCTTAACGATCTTGTTATAACAACTCTACTTGAATAGAAATGTGGGGTTTTCACCAGAAGACTTATTATGATGCCCAGTTGGTCCTAAATGAAAATGGTGCCAATCTGGTATGGCCACCACAGCAGCCATTTTGAAAATCTTGTTATTGCTGTCCCTGAATGGAAAGTCATACCTTGAAAATACTGCTGTCTCTACTCCTCTCCAAATGGATGGCTGTATCAACATGGGGTTTTCAACAATAGACTTCTTATGATACTTAGTTGGTCCTGAATGAAAATGGTCCCAGTTGCTGATCCAACATGGCTGCCATAACTATTTTCTTGAAAGTGCTCTTCTTCATTGCTGATCATTAAGGGTGGTTGTGGAATGTATTTTTATTTTTAAATTTATAATATTTTCATGACAAATGTTGCAGATGCATGACAAAAATCTGTTAAATAAAAGCAGATGTAGTTTGGAAATCATTCAAAACTTTTGTCTTTAAATGATAATTAGCCGTAATTTATTAATTGTCACAACAAACTGGTGCCCAGAAAGTGGAAAATTAAAGGTAAAATACAGGTTGCATGTGCTTATGGAAGGACATTTTGTCTGACCAGAATTATTAGTAGTATCTGTTTAGAGAGCTTTAAACTACGCATTTTCAGTAAACATGACATGGAGTATGTACAGAAAATGTAATTTGGATTAAATGAAGCGATGGTTTTACTCAGGACACGAGCATACCTCGCTTACCACTTGGGGTTGAAAATGCTCTGGACCTGCAACAACTCAGTATCTGCTTGTCATAATTGGTGCCCCAATAATAAAAGGGCGAGGACAATATTTTTTTTTAAATATTGAAAGCAAATAAAGCCATTTCATATATTATTTGGTGTTTTCCTTTCTTTCTGTCAATTATGTTCTTATCCTTATGTATTGATATGTCATGTCACAAGCATTATCATACAATTTACAGGGGTTCTTTTTTCTGATCTGATGAAGGTAGGTCAGGTAATTTTATTTCATGAAAGGCATCTCATTACATTACATTATATATAACTATTTTGACTTGTCAATGAAATCACAATGTCTATCCCACAATAGTATTTGGTAAAGTAACACTTGGAACTGTGTCACAGATAGATTTGTATTTTTACTATTATATAATATCATTCAGTTTTAAAAAATTTTTGTATGTCCATGTAAGTTAAAGCATACTTTCCTTCAGACCAGAGAAATGGCACATATCGGTTTAAAAGAATTTTAAAAAATTGAAAAATGTGTCACATTGTTGCAAGCATTACTAGGGGTGGGTAATTTATTGAAGAGTAATGCTGCAATAATGTAAAAAACAGTATTGTTTTTTTTTTAAAAACTTTTTTTGTTTTCAATATAGTAATATTTGGTGCATATTTTAAATAACAAAAGGTATTTTATGTTTTGAGGTCGAATTCCCATTTTGTTTAACCAGCACTGAACCCAAAAATCTTATTGTTACTACTCCCTCTGAATGGATGATCATTATGACATGGGGTTTTCACCAAATGACTTCTAATAATGCTTAATTTATCTTAAATGAAAACGTTGCCAAGCTGATCTCCAATATGTGCATCACAGCAACTAATTTGAAAATTCTGTTATAGCTGAAGAATATCAGATATGGTCTCAACATTTGATAGTTAAAAGGAAGAAATTGTCTTATCTCAAATTCCAGGAAAAAAAATTTGCCCAGTTGAACATCAGTCCCATTGCGCAACACTTGTAAACTTTGGTTAAGCAAAGTAAACATCTGCATATATTTGCAACATTGTAATTATTCCCTATCTTTTATGTTTAGTCATACTAAGTCATGTAGTGTAGATTTAATTGCCTTGCATTTGAAACTGGAGCATCATTTGTACAGAATTCTTGTTAATATTGAATATGATCCTTCTTTCTTTCTACTACACTCTTTTGAATGTTGCATCTCTGTCATGGATACATAGATTTCATAATGCAAATATTACCTGCCACTAAATTCCTAATTTTTTATTAAATAATCTTGAATTGCAGGAGAAAATATTCTCGGAAATCAGAAAGAGTGTTTCAGCTCTGTATTAATATGGCATGCCATTTTTGCTGATAACAGGTTCATGGACAGTGTGAATGCACACACAACACCAGGGGCTTGAACTGCGAAATGTGCCAGGATTTCTATAATGATTTACCTTGGAGACCAGCTCGTACCAATGAACCCAATGCTTGTCAGAGTAAGTGATTTTTTTATACATGCTTATTACAGTCTGGGTCTGACATGGACTTTCCGGCATACGTAACTTGCTGTTAAGCATCGACCTCTTACCCTGTTTTTATGTCTTTTTTGATAATGAAAATTGTGATTAATGTATTAGTTTTTCAAACATAATTTTTGACAGTCTTGGCAATATTTTGTTATATACATGCTTTCTTTTAAATTCAGCATGCCATTAAAAGGGAACAAAATAACAGTTTCTTCATAGCAGAGCAAACTGATTTGATGATTGTTATGTTTATGAAACTTTTATAAACGTTATGAATTTTTATGTATTTGTCAAGTTCTGTAAATGTTTTCTGATGTGTATGCTCTTCAATTACAAAATACATTTAGTATTAAAATCGGTTATATCAGTTAGAATGGTTCGTATAACCTTGAAATAATTTTGAATTTAGTATTTGCCTAGTAAATTGCATAAATCTGTTGAAGATTAATTTGCCAAGAGTTCCATGCATTCATCTGAGGGAATACAAATATGAAATAAATTAGCATTGTTTCAGATGGTTCAGAATATAAGCAGGGCATTTGTCCTCTAGATTGTCTGGAATTCAGGACAATCCCCAAAATTTAAGAAGTTAGTGAATGAACACGATATTGGATGTTTGACTTGACTGATTTTTGATCTTTGTACGTGTAATATTAAAAAAGTATTTGTAAATTAAACCCAGTTTCATCAGTTTTTTTACCTAAATAAATTTGAAAACAGCTTCACTTTTTAATATTCTTTTTTTCAGAAAATTTGACAAACCAAAAGCAAAAGAATTTAATTCTACCAGTAACATGATAAGAAAAACAGGATTCATTCATAATCTGTAGGGGCATATCAACTATATGATTGCTTTTCTGCCACTGAAACTACACTGGTGTAATTGATTTAATTATTTTTTTTTCTTACACATGATTTACCATATATTTGTTTCAGTAGAAATAGGCTTTAAACCAGTTCATTTTCACAATATTAAATTTAAGACAGTGTACTGACAATAGCTAAAATATTCCAGCAAAGGCCATGACCTTGTACATAGTGGAGACAATATTGCAAACTAGCAAACCCATTTGAAGTTAGCCTCACTGGAATGAATATACTTACATGTATATCACTATCTTCGTTTTCAAATGTTTCACAGATTGTTCTGGCGCTTTTTTGGGCAGATGTACTGCAGTGCATTTGTCAGTGTGTGATGCCATATTGCTAATACACTGCAGTACACTTGTCAATGTGTGATGCTTTATTGCTAGTACACTGCAGTGCATTTGTCAATGTGTTATGCCATATTGCTAATACACTGCAGTGCACGTCAGTGTGTGATGACATGTTGCTAATACACTGCAGTGCACTTGTCAATGTGTGATGCCATATTGCTAATGCACTGCAGTGCACTTGTCAATGTGTGATGCCATATTGCTAATTCATTCCCTTGCTTGTAAAGTGTATTGACATTGGTCAGCAAGTGATGATTCAGTGAAACAAAATTAAGCTTAGGTAAATGATGAAGGATGTAAATAAGCACTGGGGGTATTAGTTTATATTGCATCAAGCATTAAAATGAAACCGTGATTAAATAGGATTCTGAGTGTCAGTCATTCTCTCTGAACTTCTCACTGATAAAGTTTCAATTGTCCAAGACTGATAACCATCTGAAACATTGTAAAAAAATGTTAAATGTTTTTAAATTAAGCATTTTTGATATTTATTTACTGTTCAAAAATTTTGATTAAATAATTAAAATAATAATGATTCATCAGGAGAAAAATGTCTTATATCATTGCAGAGTGTAATTGTAATAATCATGCTGCTACATGCCACTTTGATCCGGCTGTATATGAGCTGACTGGTCGGGTGAGTGGTGGTGTGTGTGACGACTGTCAGCACAACACTATGGGCCGCAACTGCCAGGAGTGTCGACCCTTCTTCTACCAGGACCCCAATAGGGACATCAGAGATCCAGAAATCTGTCAGCGTAAGTTGTAAATCACATTTGGGAAGAATGCAGAAATCTTGCAACCATCAATGGCCTAAATATCCATATATTAAAAAAACATAGAACTTTGTACTTTTTGTGAAATCCTTGAAATATGAGTACAGCGAGTTTTATTCATAAGAATTATGGTTGCAAAAAAGATCGAAAATATTGCAGAATTCTTTAACATGAAAGGAATGATTTATGTTTCTAAAAAAAGGTGTTATGGTGTTGGTTTTTTGTTTTCTTATCTTTGTATTATTTTTAGCTTTATGTTTTGATGCATAATAATTGAATCAGAAAGAAGAGTTCACATTGCAGATGACTTTGAAAATATGCCAATGTTTGATTTAGAGACAGTTAATGACCATATTGATTGCAATGTGTATGTTATAAATGGTGATTAAGTTTGGGTAACTTAGAGACAGCTAATGACTCTATTGATTGCTATGTATATGTTATAAATGGTGATTAAGTTTGGGTAACTTAGAGATGACTAATGACTCTATTGATTGCTATGTATATGTTATAAATGGTGATTAAGTTTGGGTAACTTAGAGATGGCTAATGACTTTATTGATTGCTATGTATATGTTATAAATGGTGATTAAGTTTGGGTAACTTAGAGATGACTAATGACTCTATTGATTGCTATGTATATGTTATAAATGGTGATTAAGTTTGGGTAACTTAGAGATGGCTAATGACTCTATTGATTGCTATGTATATGTTATAAATGGTGATTAAGTTTGGGTAACTTAGAGATGGCTAATGACTCTATTGATTGCTATGTATATGTTATAAATGGTGATTAAGTTTGGGTAACTTAGAGATGGCTAATGACTCTATTGATTGCTATGTATATGTTATAAATGGTGATTAAGTTTGGGTAACTTTTAATCAAGGCATCAAAAGATGAAGCAGGATATTAAGAATAAAAGAAAGAGTATTTGAATCAAGAAGAGCATTTCCCATTTCAAACAGCTTGAAAAAATACTGTTGTACAATTTAGATACATATAATGACAAACGTTAGGTAATTGATATAATCTCATGAAAAAAATTAATATTTCTTAACTTCAGGTTGGTTTTTAACCGAGGCATCAAATAATGAAATATGAAAAATGAAAGAGTGGCAATTTATGCCAATTAAAAAAATTTCACATCTCAAACAGTATCACAAAAATACAGGTGCACAATTTAGATGCGTCAGATGATCATTATGTTGTGTACTAAGTATGTTTGATATAATCTCATAGGAAAAATATAAATATGTGTTAACTTTGAGTAAGTTTTTAACTGTGACATCGAATAACGGAATTGGGGATGATGATATAAAAGAAATAATCACCAAATTTTTATCATGCAGAAAGTCCTGTTCTCAAACTGAAAGGGTAATTGTTTTATTAATTGTAAATTTACTCTATACTTCGATCTGCCTTTCAAATGTAATCTTTCTCAGCAAGAAAATATGACGATCTTGTAATCTCTTGTTGTCATTAACATAAGCTACTACTGTTCATTAACAGCTGGACAGTGGCCTTTACAGCACATAATCTTAAACAGTATTGTTAATGATTGCTCCTTATTAAGTTGGCTGCTGTAACAAACCACAAGTGTTTACAAGTGTGGAAGTCGTATGATGTTTTTCTTGTCTGTTAAAAAAGTGACATCATAAACTGTTGGTCAGGTATTATTATTTTATTAATAAAATATAAAAACCCTGTCATTGATGCAAATTGGTGAATTCATTTCTTATATAATAACTTGTAAATGCTTGTACTGTTTTTGCTTGGAGATATCTTCATAATAAAGTTCTTGGTTTCAGTCCTAAAACAATATGGCAAGTAAGTGCTCTTTGGTGATGATGTCACCTCATATATAAGACCTGTTTCCTAATCATATTAGCCATAGCAGACAGAGTTATAAAAATACATGCCATGTTGGTCAACCCAAACTACAGTTCTGGTGGGATAGGTCCTTGTTGCTCATGATGACCCATGCTTTCATTGCCAGGAACAAGTTCTTTTTCTTGGGCAATCAGTCTTTTGTGGTGAAACCTCTTTCTAGCCTGGACCCTTGTTATGTATATTTAATTTGCATTGTTGGTAAGTTTCTTTCAAAAATTTATTATGTGCTATAGGTTATATAGAATTGTATTTTTAGCTGACCTTGTCCAAAATCAAGTTTATTGTCTTCCTGACCAGAATTTTTGATCTTTTTTTTAATTCTGTAAACAATTAAATTATTAATACATAGCTAATAATTGTCTAATTATAGCTTGGATATATTAGGACCATTATCAATAGCAGTAAACATATTTATCTTGTTTGAGTCAAGGACATTATATTTACCATGTTCTTTATTATAATTTTATTAAAAGACCTTGTCTAATTATAGCTTGGATTGTTCTTCAAATAACTTTTGTCCTACATCCAGTCTTTTCTTTTGTGTCTTAGTTTATTATATAATCAAGTTTATCTAGAAATTATTCATTTCTGCAATAAGATCTTGAGGCAGAATCATTTGTTGTGTTCAGTGTTTGATTTGGTCTGAAATTATTGAAATCAAATTATTATTCTCTGGAAATACAAAGTGCTTTATAATATTCTTGGAAAGAGACATTAACTGGGAATTATAGTGAATTTTCAAACAAGGAAGCCTTGGATTATATTACTGTGATTCAGCAAAAGACTTAGCATATCGTCATGATTCAGGCCATTCGTATATTAGTTCAGCAGAGACTACTGGCTATACTGCACATCAACACCTTCAGCATTGGAAATTATTTGCAATACCACTAAAGTTAATTCAGAACTTTATTGATTAGGACTTTTGTTAGAAATTTTAGGGTCATTGGGGATTTAATTCACAATGCTGTAAGTTATTTTTACATTTTTAGTTTGTATTCCTGGGAGATAAATTGTTCAGTTCTACAAAGCTTGTTGTTGCCAGTCTTTTTTATTACTTATTTTAAGACCATAGAGTCTATTCTTACCTCTGAGAGAGGGAAATAACATTTTCTCAGCTCAGACTTTATCATCCTGAATAAGATAGGTTATCCATTCAGTATATTGAGATTTAACCCAAAATCATGTGAACATGCTAACACATTTTGGCACATGAAGATGGGCAGTTGCAATAGGTGTCGCATTTAAGTGAAAATATTCCCTAGCTGACATTATACAAGCCATGTAATAGATGTCAGAGTGAACTTTCTCTTGCTTTTACCTCAGAGGTCTTTCATCCCAGGACACTCAGTTAGACCTGGTCTGACCTATCACTGCAGCACAACAGGCTATGTTCCCAAGTCGTTCAGCAGCTCCTTAAGCACCTTGTATGACTTTCACTGGATTTGCTGTATGGAAACGTTTTCCTTTTCCTTAAGCCTCCTCACAGCATACAGAGTGCTGCCTCACATACATTAGGGGATCTGAGATGGTCTCTCCAGAAAAGGGGATGTAACTCCTCCACTGTTTACCTAAGCTAACAAGGTATTATAATTGGATAACAAATTTGAAGAAGAAACCAAATTTTATAGTAACATATACTTCTTTGATATTACTTACCTGATCATAATACAGATACATCCTTGCAGCCGCCCTGCAGTTAAATCCTACCAGGATAGCATGCATTCTTGTCCAGTAGTACTGAGGTACACATGGGATTTAATGCCAATCCCTGTATCAAGGTGAGATCACTCTGACTGCCACATATGTGGTCAGGCAATATTTCATTCCCATTACTACAAAAAAATCTCACCCTTGTGGTAATATTTTTGTATTGAGTACAAAGAACAATTGATGTGTGTGATCACTTGACCTTACAGTATCTACTACTGTTTGGACAAGGTCCTTGATAACTCACATTTTATTCATTTCCTTATGGATAGCCTCATTTCCCTATTGGTAGTCTTAACTGAATTGATTTTGCCTGTATCAACCTTGTTCTCACTCTGGCTTTGACTTGCTAGCCATGTGCTTCTTGCTACAGTTGATATCAGTATTAAAAGTATGAACTGTTTATTCAGAGGTGTTAATTGACAATGGAATATAGTGGCACCCTTGTACATGAGGAAGATCACATTTGTAGATAACTGAGCAACAAAGATTACATTTGCCTTGCAACCTTTCTGTATCTCACTGTCTCAAAGAGCTGCAAATAAATGCTGCTATGACTACAAACAATCTTACACTCTTTCACAATGTGATTTTCTCCATTTCTCGTGAAAACACACACACACACACATTCACTAAAAACAACAAAGTCTTTTTGAGATTTTTTTATTATGGTAATTTACTAATGAGGATACTGTTGCTGTAAGAATACAAGTTGCACATAACTTTGACAATCAGCTCATATAATTTTTTACAACTTACCTGTAAATAATAGATAATCATATATTTGTAGGTAAATTGTAAGCAGTGATATGAGCCCCTGTGATATAGAACATCTAAATTACATTGACAAAATGATACACATACACCATTAACAGCTACAAAGAAATACAGTCTTACACACTGAGACAACATTAATGTTTCATCCATATCTTTTTCTCTTGCTGACTAATAACAGAAGTCTATTTGAGTACTTTTATTTTTTAATTGTAATTAGATTCATGAGTTGAGAGCAAAATGAGACAAAAATATTGTTTTCATTTTGTACCATTAGTACTGCTAGGTTGTTGAGTATCATGTGTCATGCAGACCTTGTTTGGGCCTGACCCCTTTAATTTTTGTACACAGTACTTCATATTAATAATTTTGTTGTATAAATGTTTTTCTTTGAAATGAATAATTATTTTTTCTATCTTGACCGGTTTCCATGGTTTCTTGCAAAGAATTGCTTTGCACAACATACTTTCTTGCAGAGTTGCATCCGATGATCACTGCAGAGTTGACATGTTTTGACAAAGTGGGCATTGTTTACTGTTTATGACCCCAACATGCGGGTACTAAAGAGATTAATCAAGAGAGAGAGAGAGAGCTGAGTTATCTATATCATTGCCCTTATAAATAATGGACACATCTCAAAAATCAAATTTGAGATAAAATTAACAAAATGCATCTTTATTAATACCTCATGAAACATCTAATTTTAGGGGTTTTATTTCATTTTTTTTTAAAAATCCTGTGTTATTGGAACCATAGGCAAATTTCTTTATTATCAGATAATTAATTACATCCATTCATATTATCTTGCCGCTAATTTAAAAAAGATAAATAAATCATAGTTTTTTTTTAAAAATGCTTGAATCGGCATCTCTAAATATGGTGATGATTGCCCTAAACATGTAAATGAGCCAAATCACTTTGACTGGTTCAGGAATTTAATTATGGAACACCATTATTTGTAATGATATTCTAGGTATGAAAACTGTACTACATCCTCAGTGAGGTTGAGGGAAATTTGCCAGTGAATAAAAATGAGACAAGAACTTTGGAGACTCATGTCAGAGATGTTGACAGCTTTATCACAAAGAAATGTCAATACAGCTTAGCTTGATGGATAAGTAAAATAAAGATTATAATGCATATACATGTTTACAAACTTATTATCACACAACTTTATCCAATTTAGTGAAAATATTAATTGTCTGAATCAGGTCCTAGGTATACCACTTAGAGTAGTCACAAGTTTTTAGCCATTTTATTGATGCCTATAGACAAACCTTTAATACATGCAATATTATGTGTAATCAAAGCTGTTTCATGGTCTGACAGTCTATGAAGACAAATGTTTTTGCAAACAAGTAAAACATTACTTATTTTATGTTTCATTTGTTTTGTTTTATTTTTGTTGGCCTTAAAAATGTACTTGATTTCTGGAATATTTTTGTTCTGTTGAAAATTATTACCGGTACAAGTTTGGAAAATATATTGTCAGATAGGAGGATATATAGATCATTGACGGTACATAAGTAAGTTGATAATAGGGAAGTAGATTAGTGGTTGTGGAACCAAAAAATCACCCCAGATGTATATGATTAATAAATTTGTATTCTTCTTGCCTAATTTAGTGTGCCAGGTTTGATTAATTAACTAAAAATGTTTTATACATTTCATGGCATACAGATTCACATGTAGCTTGCTGATTATGTTCTTGTAAGATTTTGGTTTGTTTTTTTTTCATTTGATGTAATATAATATGGCATGGTTGATAAATCAATCTTTGGATGTGATCAGCATAAAGAGTTCATTCTTTAGTCTTATTTGAATTAATCCAGAATTCTGAGTTGATGTACATAAATGTCAGTACTGTTTATGACAAATCCTTCGTTAGCAATTGCCAATATAGGTTTGATGCATTTACTTGAAACTTGCTAGGTATTAACATAACAATTTCAAGATATTAATATCATTCAGTCATGATGGTTAGATAAGAATTCCAGAGTTGTGCCACTTTGTTATAAAGTTAAGGACTGGTTATGGATATTGTAGATGTTACCTGTCTCCAAGCTTTTAATGGATTGGTCATAATGTATGATGATCTACACATGTACGTGTTGCACAAGTCTTCGTATGATATGAAATTTTTTAACTTAACATCCTTTGATATGAAGAGTTACATTTTGTGTTGTGTTGGACACATTTTATATTTATGATCTAATTGATAAGTCCTAGTTGATTCATGTCTCTCTTTAACACAGTGCAGCTAATAGATGCAGCTGTATCCTATGGATTTGCTTCCTTGTTATATTTGAACAAAATTGGTCTGAATGTTTCTCTTTCAATGAGTAACTTTCTCTTCTTTGTCCATCCTCAGCCTGTGACTGTGACCCAGATGGATCCCAGTTCAAAGGGGAGTGTGAGAACAGAGATGACCCAGCCAATGGTATGGTTGCTGGTCGTTGTCTCTGTAAGCAGAATGTTGAGGGACGTCGCTGTGATACATGTAAGAGTGAATTCTGGAATTTGAGGGATGACAATCCAGAAGGCTGTGAACGTAAGTTCTAGTTCTGATAAGTAACTGTATCATTGTGTATAAACCATGAAAGACAAGATGTACTTGTAGATTCACATTTGGATTATTATCCTTTGGTGGAGGTATAGCATTCAATATGTCTGATAATCCACTTCACCAAGTCATCCTTTCTGTCCAAAACTATTTTCATTTCTTGACGTGAATTTACAAACTATTCAAAATATGTTGACCAAATTTGGTGTCAGGCAAGATTATGTAGAGGTGCCTTTTGATTCTTAGAGATTTCTGCATTCAGTATTTCACATAATGTCATGGAAACAAATTTTAGCACAAGTTGTATAAAATTAAGAGTTCATGGCCGTAGGGTATATGCATATCAGTCAGACCTGTCAGCCTTATGATTTGATCATAAGTCTTACTGAAATGACTCTTAAATTATGGACTTAACAGGATAATAGCAAAATTATGAAAATGTAATTGTTGCAGTCAAAATCTGACATGTTCGTATTTGATCTGGATCCAGATTTCATATTAGACTTAGTGTCCAGTCTAGATTTTACAGTAGTACCTTAGTGTCCACCTCGGATGCAGGAGGTCACAGGTTTGAACCCCAGCCAAGTCATACCAGATACTTATAAAAATGGTACTAACAGCTGCCTCGCTAGGCAGTCAGCATTAAGAGGTTAGTGTTTGGCCTGGTGTCAGGATAATGTGCCTGGGTGGGACATCATGCTACATGTCTGCTGCATGATGCCCCAGTGGTAGACATCACTATAAACATAAACCCTTTGAAGACCAAGGGACAATAAGCTGCTTCAAGAGTGAACAGTCTTCGTAGAAGTATACAAAGGAATATTTTGATTTTTAAGAAATAAAGTGGGAAAGGCAGCAATTATGTTTATTGGAAATCATGTCATGTGATTTGAGTATGTCTCATGGTGGGAGAGATGATTGCCATCACAGCATGAAATTGTAAAATTAATTAAATTAATCTCAAGATTACGTCAAGTTGAGGGATCTAGCAAAAAGCCTTTGAGCTCCTTGGGGTTTGGAACTGTAGTTTCTGAACTGGACTGGAGATAATTAAGGTCTGGGTGTACTTTGCAAACTTGTTTTGTTTAACATAATGTTTGCCTTCACTGCAGTAGTCTCACATCTTACCTCTGAACTTTTTAAATCCATGTTTCCACATTGGCAAAGCATTCTGTGATATTTCATTAGCTGTTACTGAAAGTGGTCTAACTTAAGGGAAATTTGTTACTGCCTTAATAAAAAGGGCTTGCTTGGGTTGGCAGGTCTGACAAGTAAATAGTTTAAAAATTGAGAAATTGACTACAGATTACTTTCAGTAGAGTCTTTACACAAGTGGGTCACCACAGGGAATAATGTCACCAAGGCTAAATGACTGTTGTTAATACAAGGAGTTGTATTTGCAAAATGCCACTATATGGAAAGTCTTTTAAGGTTTCATGAAGGCTGGAAGCAAGGTGGTGATTTTATTTTCTCACCAACCATACAGCTCTCCCATGTCTCATTATAAAACAGTTCCATTAAGGACCCCATACAAACTCATTCCAGTGTATAACAGTATGGGTTGAAAGAAAATAATGTGAAACTTATTGTTCTATAATTATTTCTATTTTAGATCATTGTTATTTAACAAAGTTTGATCATTTGTGCTATACCATGGTTCAGTATATTACATTATAATCAGTATAGTACATAATGATTCTGTCTGTATTGTGGTTAGGTACATAACATGGTTGGTTTTTATGTACCCCAACTACAGTGTATTTAGTTTTAAGGCATTGTATTTAAGCTAGGTTTTGTTTGAACTTTTAATCAAATAGTAAAAAATTAAAATCAAGAATCTGTTACAGTAGTCTTAGAATATATTTTTGTGATATGCGTATGACTTTGTTTTATTTCATTTTATCTTATTATATAGAGGATATTTGCTTGAAGGAGTAAAATAACGGATATATTTCATAAAGTTGGTGAAAATACTTAAGTTTTTCACCCACAGTATGAAATATATCAATTATTCAATAGTTGCAGGTAAATTTTCTTTTTATTTTATGCTCAGACATCTTGGCTAGCATGATATAAGATATAACAGATTGAAGTAGGTTACTGGATCCTGCATGATATCTGCAGTTTACCATGTATATTCAGCTGTTTTGTGATTATTCACACAAGAAATATAGACAGTTGCATAATTCTACTTCCAAGTTCAAAGTAAAAAAACAGAAAAAAAGAAAAAAATATAATTTGCTCCTGCTGGATTTGAAGTCGAGTCATCCTTGTCGCAACTGTATTTACCACTCGGCAGTGTAAGCATCTAAGAATAATTTTGAATTCAGCGGTTCTCTTGCTATTGACGTGAAAGTGAAATTATTTATCATAATTCATTCCATTGAATCATCACAATCACTTTATTTGGAAAAGCTAGTTATTCTTTGCCTGGCATAAAGTAAGTTTATTTGTTATCCCTTGCCAATGTAATTAGGATGGGATATAGCATTTTGTCATTTGTATGTTGATCGGATCACATGTTTATGACATGAAACACTGATGAAAATTGTAAGTATACACATTGCCAAAAAATTAAATCAGACTATCAAGATTAGGTCAGTGTGACCTAATTTTCAAACCAAACCTGAGTAACTTTTGTATTTTCAGCTGTTGGTTCATTACACTCTTACTATCTTCGACTCTATTAACTAACACTTATGAAAATTGTATATATGTGCAAGATGAGGAGAGTAACTCAACTGTTCCAGAGTATGTAATTTGGACCTATGTTTCATGCATGAGTAACTTTTGTACTTTAAGCTATTTATTTGTTACATCCTGAATATCTTGAACCTTGTTTCACCTACACTCAGTAAAATTGATATGTGGATGCATTTCAAGAAGAGTAATTCCATCATACTAACATTAGGTCACTGTGACCTAATTGCACACCTTAATGACTTACGCATTTGTAGCTTTTTTTGTTTGTTGTACCCTCAGTATCTTGGACTGTATTTCACCTACTTTCATGGAAATTTTTATGTGGATGCATCTCAAGAAGAATTGTTCGTATTTACCAAAAACTAGGCCACTGTGATCAAATTTTCACCCTTGATTGATGTCTGTATTTTCCGCTGTTTGTTTGTTCATCCACAGTATCTTTAATTCTATTTCAGCTAGACAAAGCATGCTTTGTTTTGACCCCCTCACTTCTGAAATTGGTTTTTAATGCACCCTAATGAGTACAGGTAGCATATTTCAATAACATTCATTCTTCACATGATGTCTTAGTTACTTTATTACATTCATTTCCATTAGGCAACAGATTTAGATCTTGTCCAGACCAACTCATGTTGGTGAGAGGATTTGTGATTACAAGTCAAAACTTGTTTATTTAATTTTTGTTTCTTTTTCAACAGCTTGCACGTGTAGTCCTATGGGAACTATTCCAGGGTTTGGCTGTGACCAGGCAACTGGCATGTGTACATGTAAGAGATATGTGACAGGCAAGAATTGTGACCAGTGCTATGTAAGTATACATTGAGGAAAATGTGCCATATTTACTGATATGTACCTTGGACCAATCTGATGATTGAAATATCAAAAAGTAACGTGTTTTGGAAAGGTCCTTGTGCACCTGGCGCAGTTAGCAACAAAAAGTTAATCATGACTGAGAGATGTTCATTTTAAAAAAAGGTTTAAAAATACTTCAGAAACCAAATACATGTACATAACTATATGTAAACTTTGACATACAATTACTGAAAAGTACAATTGGTAAAACATTTTTGTCACTCCAACCATTTACAGTCCAAGGATATAACAAAGTTCAGCCTTTAAATTCTTGTCCTATGTGTGGTGCATGGTACAGGTTCTTCAGTAATGCAGATTTATACAATTTCATGATTAGTCAAGTATGTCAGACTTGAAAACATGAAAAATGTAATGTATGTCAGTGTATTTAATATTATTAATTATGTATTTTATACTTAGGTAGAAGTATTTTTCATCTTGACATTTTTGACATTAGTTCTCTATTTGGTTACTTCTTTAAGTATGTTGTGACAGTTATATTCAGTGTTTGGTACAATGGAAAAAATTCCAACTGATTTCATGTGTAAGAAAGTTTGTAGATTTCAACTATGCATCGATTACTGTATATATTTGCTTGTAAGTCAAGTCCAGCTGTAGACTTGGTAGACCCTGATCTGCCATCACATAATGCTCCAGCAGATCAAGGTCACTGTTGTTAGCTCTACTGATTATTCCTTACAAACTGTACAGACCAGATCTGCCAGCAAATTATGCAGTGACAGATTTGGGTTTGTGCAGTTTGCAGTTGGACTTCACTTATAGGTGAGGATGTACAATATGCAGTAAAATTGTAGAAGATATGGGAAATTGCACATCTTGCAAGCAGATAGTTTTAATTATTGGCAAGGAAATTGAATTGGCAAGAATATTTTGCATGGTAAAGACCATGATGCAAGCTAATTTATTGTATCTTGAATTCACCAAAAATTTGATGTCACAGAATTAGCACATTTACTCACTTTATGGAGTACAGTGATACTTAATGATATTGGAATACGCAGATTAGCACTTGGAATTTTGTTATTTTTTCCTCAACAGCCAGGTTACTGGGGAATGAGTGCTGATGTCTATGGCTGCCGGCTGTGTGACTGTGATGTTGGGGGAGCAAGAGGAGATGATTGTGATGTGATAACTGGAGAATGTGAGTGTAAGCCATTTATCATGGGCCGGCAGTGTAATCAGGTCCAACCTGGCTATTTCTTCACCAGACTAGATTACTATATGTATGAAGCAGAATTTGCTGTGGGCATTGGGGTATGTATTACTGTATTGCTGCAGTTTTGTACTAAACTACTTGGATTTTTTTCAGGATATGTAGTCGGAACATTTTCCAGATTTATTGAAGAAGCCAGCAATGCCAAAAGCAGCAGGAGAGGGCATAATTTTTGCGTTGTTTTGTTTGTTCTGCAGTTTCTTTATTATATTTCAGGAGAAAACAATATAGGTTGTCTTGACTTGGCCTTTGTCTGATATCATTATTTTTCCATTTGGCAACAAGATATGTTGAACCCAACAAAATTCTATTAATTCAGAAGTGTATTGCTGCATAAAGTCTGGTGTCTGGGGTGTTTTATAATACCACTCAAAAATTGATGTATTGTTAAAAAATTAAATATAACACACATGTAAATGTAACACTTTCCAGAGATGTTGCCAGGGTATGAATGTGGGAATTGCACACAATTTTTATGAATTCTTGCATTTTGAGACAGTGATGCACAACAACTCCCACAAATTAAAGTTGTGCATATAACTACTGTGTGCACTATACAAGTTTTGTTTCACTGTGAACCCTTAGTGTGCTTGTCACGATGTAAGTCACGCTGCCAGTAGAGGTTTCATAGCACTTGTTGCGATATCTGTCTCTTTTCAGGCAGGCAACTGTTTACACATTTGGGTTCTTTGGCTTGACATGGACGGTTGTTAACTAAATTTGATTGGCATGTTGGACCCTGGGAAAAGCAATATGTCATAGTGTGAACCTTGCATCAAGGAAGTTTTATATATGTATGTTTAAATTAAAGGCCAACTAGAACACCAAAATGGCTGATTTTCAGAGTGGTTCATCTTCAGAAGATGATTTAATTCGGCGAATAATGGCTGGTCATAGTGATGATGACAATGATTTTTTAAGGTTATGAACTATATCAGATTATTGAGCTGGAAAAGGTTAAATAAAAATACCAGTGAGTGATTTTGAACTCAGTGATGTTGAATGGAAGTCTGATGTACAAGAGGATGGACATAAACAGATAGTATGCAGGTCAGTCCCTCTTTCAGCAATATTTCAAAATTAAATGTAGAAAAAGTAGAATACCAAGCCTAATTTAAATGTATACAATTTAAGATATAGTGCAATTTTTATTTTATTTCTCTCACAATTTAGCACGGCAGTATTTTGTGCTACAAAACTATATAGCCCTATAAAGTTTATGATATCCAAAATGAAATTAAAAATGTAAAACATTTATGAAGAAATAGAGATAAACAGTTTTATTACTCTTTAATAATGTATTATTTATTTAATATAATATTTTGAAGTGATAAATTAATGAAGATTTTACATATCTTTAGACTTAGAACTATTTGATGTGTTGGTGTTGCTTATTTTGTAATAACTAAAAAGTGAGATATTTATTTGATCAAATATCTGTCTTAAAAAGGACACTATGGCATTGATGGACTTGAGACCCTTAGATAGCATTATGGAGCGGATAAGAAATCTGATAGCCAGCAAAGCACTGATATAAGAAAGTGAAATTTTGGCAGAGCTTATGTTAGTGAAAAATATTATATTGGAGAAGTTGTGTATCCTAAAGACAGTACATTTGAGCTGTGGAAAATCAACATAATGAACAGTTTCACAACTTGTTCAAACTATCTAAGCTAGCTCAGACAGTAGACTGAAGGGGGATCTCAGCACAGTGCAATATTCATACACAGATAAGGCACAGATTAAGCTCAGAAACAAGCAACAGGTTAATGCTTATACCTCTAGAGGCAAAACTTTTAGAAGATTTTAATTTCAATGGAGTTCTAAGAGTGAAGCAGGAAGAAAGAGACAGATATTATTAGGTAAATATTAACTGTTTCCTCTCCCCCTTTCTTTTTTTTCTACTGCCATCTTATTTTTGGGACAAGAGGGGAGCTTCCTTATTTAGATAAAATCCTGGCAGCATCTCTGACTTTTGGTCGGTTGAGCATCAAAATTTGCAACAGTAAAATCCCTGACATGCTGTTGAAAGTTTTATTGTTACCATGTATACTCATTTATAAGTCGAATTCAACTGCAAACAATGTCGACCATGATCTGCCATCACATAATGCACTGGCGGATCAAGGTCTGTGTTGTTTGTTCTAATGATTACTCCTAATAAACTATGTAGACACAGATCTGCCATCACATAATGCACTGGCGGATCAAGGTCTGTGTTGTTTGTTCTAATGATTACTCCTAATAAACTATATAGACACATCTGCCATCACATAATGCACTGGCGGATCAAGGTCTGTGTTGTTTGTTCTAATGATTACTCCTAATAAACTATATAGACACAGATCTGCCATCACATAATGCACTGGCGGATCAAGGTCTGTGTTGTTTGTTCTAATGATTACTCCTAATAAACTATATAGACACAGATCTGCCATCACATAATGCACTGGTGGATCAAGGTCTGTGTTGTTTGTTCTAATGATTACTCTTAATAAACTATATAGACACAGATCTGCCATCACATAATGCACTGGCGGATCAAGGTCTGTGTTGTTTGTTCTAATGATTACTCCTAATAAACTGTATAGACACAGATCTAAATTATTCGGTATGATGCTTTATGAAATATCTGAAAATTTCAACTCCATGCAGTCAACTGATTGCAAGATATTTAAGTTTAAATGTACATATCAAAACATTCCCCCTTAGCCATGTACAACTCGGTGGTTTCTGTGACTCAGGTCCATCTGGTGCCATAGGAATCACCAATGTTCTACTGTTGTTGTGTGGAAGTTTTATAGATTGTTTTTTTATTGTGTCATGGGAAGGAGGTATGTCGTTGGTGGATGTAGTAGTAGAAGCATGTCTTTTATCTTGATGCCACAAAAAATAGAATATCATCAGCTAGCTATTTCTTTATCAGCTAAATGTCAGTAAAAATGCAATATATCAAATAATCATCAGATTCTTTGAGAGGGAGTGCCAATGTTAAGACTGCTCATGACTGCTGAGGACATGTAAATTTGCACTCAAATTTTCACATGCAGTCTTTCTCACAGAACTATATAAACAGTACCATTTATTTGAGGAGAAAGTTTCATATGCAGCTGCTATTCTTTTAAGATGTGGTTCTCTTCAGAAGCATGCCTTTGGTTAAACATAGTTCTCTTCATAAGCATGTCTGTCCAAAGCAGATGCAACAGTATTTAAGTCCCATTGTGAAGATGTTCTGAGCTATATGTATATTAATATATTTACATGAATATTTAAAAAATAAAAATAAATCCTCAATTTAAGTCAAACAATTAAAGTTGCATCTTGAAGCACTGTTGAAAGATAGCTGCTGCTCTTTGCCCAAAATGGCCCTCTGGAGTACACTGCATTTTACCACTCTGCATAAAACTCGGTTTCTGAGGGTAAAACTAGCATTGAATATCCTAAAGTCCTCAGATTAAAAACTGTTGTCCCCAAATTGATAGTAGCATTTACAAGTCAAATGTTTTAAAATAATCCGAATAAAATAAATGCATCATGTTAACAAGATGTACACTTACAGGTATAGTTTGAACTATCCTGTTCTGATAATCCTGGTACAGAACATTTCACTTCCATAATTTACAGAGAAGAGAAATAGATAGGTAGCATACTTTAAGAAAACTTTGACATTAATTTGGGTTTTACACACTTTGACTACCTGTGGGTTTTCATAGCCTTTGGGACTGGAAACAAAGGGTATAACAACATGTCACAGGGGTAAATGTGCACAGTGCCAGGAAAGATGTTTATAACAGAATAATAAAAGAATGAAGTGAATCCTATATATGTGGCATATGCTGAACATAAATGTGATTCAGTTTGGTTTGATTCTTTTCCTGGCTTGATCAGCTACCTTGGTGGTGATTTCTAGTTTCATTGCCCTAGCTGCTATTATAGTAATTTTGTTTGACAGCCTCTCAATCTGTGTTTTGGCTTACTCTTGACTGTATTTTGTTGGCTGAAACCCATTTCACTGGTTACAGATTAAAGTGTTTCCTCTAACCTTTTCCCCCCCCATTTTTGATATTTGGATAGAGGAAATTTGGATTAGAAACAGATGTAATTGCAATGGTCAACATGACTTCTGCCAAAGTACTAATTTTATTATCCTTTTTAAGACAGCTTTTACTTTAAAAAATAGCAATTGACAGTATTTGGAAATGTCTGAATTTGCACTTTAAAACCAATATACTGCCACAGGGGCTTGTATTTTTGCTTACAATTTACCTGCAGACAGTACCAACCCTATAAAGGAGGACACTTATCTCTCACTTCATGCAACCTACTTAAGAATGCTGATATTTCTGGCTACACATCATTTAGCATAATAAATTTATTACAGATGTTTAGCTCCAGCATTCAACTTTGTATACCTACATGAAGTTTGACTTGCTATTATATGTTTAAAGAATTCTGGATCATTTCCCCACAGTACCATTTGACATGGCCATGATCACACCTGCTAAATATGTAAGTGCAGTGTGCTTAATGAAATAATGACCTCTCACTGGTTGACTGAAAATGATGTACTGTGCCTGCTGAGAACCTAATGTTCTGTTGATCAATAAGGGGCAGTATTCCATCCATTGTGTTCAATTCGTGTATGATATGTTGGTAAACTGTAAGCAACGATATTAGACCCTGTGCATATTACAAATATGTGCTGTAATTGGTTTTCAGGCTGATTAAAAAAAAAAATCTATTTTATCCTCAATTTACCTAAGCTAGTACATACCATGTGTTCAATGATTTTTGGAAATTTTCTTTTAAATAATTCGTCTTGAATGCAGAATTCTACTATATCATTGAGAATTTCATTTACCGGCTTTTCCTTTTCTAGATGCTAATTTATGATTGCTACGTTATTTCCCTGAATTCTTAGAGTTTTGAGCACACAATGTGGTCATCAAATTCCTGGTGTCAAATGAGGGTTGAGGTTTTGGAAGTTCAGCAAACCCAACATTGCAAAGTTTGTTTGATCATTTTGGTCATATCAAGTCTTGTATTTCATATGACCAGTTTCATTTAAAAAGCCAGGAAAATTCCAGCAGCCATTTGTCCTGGAACACTTTATTCAGGGATATTTTTGATAAAGTTTAACCATTCTCTAATTTCATTTTTGATTTAGATTAGAAGTGGTTGCTGATTACATAAATCAGTAATTAAGTTGTGATGTGATGCTGATACTCAGTTACAGTGTGATATAATAGCCTTGATGTTAACATTGGTTATTTAGTAGATGGCGACAAATTTTAGATCTTTGCAGTGGCCATTTTTTAAACTTTGTCAGATTGCACCTATATTTACATTATTTCACAGGTGCAAGAGAACAAAGCTGACAAACTGTAGTTCTTTGACTGCTACTTTACCATAAAATGACATGTGAAAGCCAGGAATTTAAAATTTGTCAGCGTATCCTTACCCCTTAATGGCAAATTTGATATATAATTAGACCTGGTCCAGGTTGTTGGACATGAATTTCAGGCACAATATGTGATTTACCCCATTTATACATGATGAAAAACCCTGATAATGACATAAGTTTTCAAAAAACAGTTTCATAGTATTTTAAATATTATTAAAACAATTGTAAAATATATCATTAACCTTTTGGTCATTTCAGAACACCAGGGTATTCATCCGTGAGCCAGTTCCTGGGTACCAGAGTTGGACAGGGCCAGGTTTCATGCGGATCATGGAGGGAGATGCTTTGCTTTTCACTGATGTCCGTGTGGATTTCCCCATGTATTATGATGTCGTAATTCGTTATGATCCAAGGGTTTGTATGATACAAGTTTATCACAGTTTCTAGTAGCACACCATTGTTTCTGAATGTTGCATTAGTAACAAAATGCAATAAGAGTGTTGTCAACTCTGGAGTTTGATAGGGTTTTTTGATTTTGCCCCACAAACTACTACCTACAAGATTTTAACAATGTCCTTCTAGTATTCATTAAAGGGTTTATGACTTAAACAGTTATGTAACAAGGCACTCAGCTGTAAAAGATTATAAATTCCAGTGCTTTGGTTTAAAATATCTGTGTAACTTAAGTGAGAATAAATTCTTAGTTCCACTGTTCAAAGACCAGAAAAGTTTATGTGATAGCAATGTGATTGGTGTCCTGTGTCTATTAGCACAAGTTGTTATCATGGCTACTTCCAAACTACTGGGAGGATTGTCATAAAATGTTGTAAACATATTCATTCCGGTGTCTGCTTTGTCTTAAATGAAAAAGGTGATCCTAAGACATCCAATAGGATAGCCATCTTGAAAATCTTATTGTTATTAATCCTGATTGATTTGTCCAGTCATCATTGGATTTTCACTAAATGACTTCTTATAATATGTAGTTGGTGAAAATGGTGTCCTGTTAATGCTGTTCTTCCTAAACAGATGGTAAAATTGACATGGGGTTTTCACTGTAAGACTTCTGATGTCTTGTTTGTCCTAAATTAAAATGGTGCCAGTATGGCTACCAATGTCTTCATCTTGAGTATCTTGTTATCACTGCTCCTGAATCAACGTTAATATCTAGACAGGATATTCGCTAAAAGCCTTTTTATGATGTCTAATGGGTCCTAAATGAAAAGAAGATTTGGTAGCTCAGTTGGAAGTGTCAAACTCGTAATCCTAGAGTCACAGGTTGGAGATCTGCCTGGGTTAGCTACCTCAGTATGTCCTTGGGGAAAGGTATTTAGCTTCTATTTCCTCGGCATAATGTAGCCATTAATGTGCTAAAAGTGCCATTTTAAGACAACCAACCAACAACCTAATGAAAATGATGGCAATCTGACATCCAATGTGGCAATGTTGGCATTGGTTTGAAAATCTGTTCATTGCTATTCCTGAAAAAATAGTCTTAGTTGGGGTCCACCACTGCTGATTGCATTATGTACCAAACTGTGTATACGGAGTACACCAATATATACAGAACCACAATATACTGAGAATAGCATAATATGCAGAACGGTAATGTAGTGGACATTATCACAGTTTGTTAAATAATAGTGCATTGACGTGGAGTTTTCACTAAAACACTTCTTTGATGTCTAGTTGGTCCTAAATGAAAACTGTTGATCTGACATCCAGTATGGCCAATAAAGTAGCCATCTTGGAAATACATTCTGATATTGAAAGTGATGTGCCTGTAGTCTTGAATGTGCTAATGTGCCAATGGCCAGGAATGTGATGTGTTAACAGTCTTTTGATGTATGACAATTATTTACTCCAAAATGTCAGTGTCTGAATTCACTACCATTCCAGATTAATGTTTTAGTCCAAGAATATTATTGAACACTGTGAATTATCCAGTGAATAATAATTTGAATAAATAATTCCAACCAAATTAAAATCTGAACATAACAGTAAGACTCACACAGCATCAGATGTTAAGGCAAGAATGAATAATCATGATGTAAAGAAGATTATATACCCCTGTACTTGACCACAATGATAGAGAAATAATAACTATGTATGTTTGCAAAATAAATGTCATTGGACAAAGGTCAGATACAAAACACAGATATACATTACATATAATCGTGGGAAAAAGCCAACAACAATTACAAATTAAATATACATCACAAAACAGAGTTGCCAGCCATTCTGGATTTTGTTGAATTATTATGGAAGTATTCAAGCTTGTGAAATTTGATTGATACTTTTTTTATTCTAATTAGCCTAATTGTTACAGACTGAGTACAGGAATGTATAGGCTTTTATAGGAAAATGGAAAATGATTGTAGTAGGTTGTTTCAATTATCAAGCATGTTGCCCATTATGGATGGGCTGCCTAGATTCTGAAAAATTGATGCTGTGATTCCTTATTGGCATACTTATGGGTTGTCATCTCAGTTTTAAGTGGTTTTAGATTTGTAGCAAGTTTCTCTTCTTTGTTATCAAGTGTCAGGTAGTACATTAGGGTGCCTTGCTTAATGATTATGGACATAAAATGAGAATGTGATTTCTGACACCTTGATATTACTAACAGTAAAAGTTAAAAACAGGAGTAACTTAAATATTTAACTGTTTTTATAATGCTACCCCTGGCTTTGGTGATACTGCATTACTTGAAGCAAATGTTTCTTCACTCATTATCTTTTTCCAGGTATAAAATAGTCTCAGAACTGTATTGCCTATGATGCACAATGTTTACAAAGGTATGTGCCGTCATCTGTTATATTTTTGCTGGTGTCTGTAACATTAATAACAATGTATCATGTCCCTTTTTTTGTGGTACCCATGTTTTTATTGGCATATCAATAAATGACTCTTTATGAAACATTCTCATTTATAGATGCCTGAGAAGTGGGATGATGTGCGAGTTACAGTGGAGAGACCTGGGCCTACAGATCAGGCAGGGCCTTGTGCTAATGCTATCCCACAAGATGATAACAAGGCCGTCTCACTTCAACCAGGTATAATCGGTCTTTGTTATTATTATATCAGGAACTAAGAATGGATGAATCATTGGAATGTAGAGATCCAGGGTCTGCATACAAAAGATGGCCATTTTCACTGTATGTAAATGTTACAAGTAAGACAGAATACAAAATAAAATATTGATGTTCAGTTTTCTTTTAAAAATGAGAACAAATTATGCCTCAAGTTGGTTTTGCTTCAAGTGATGCATGCCCCAAATTCAGTTGAAATGAACAGGTTTTGAACATGAGCACAAACAGCACTGTCAGCATCTACTAAATGAACTAGGTATACAGATTAGTTATGTGACATAAATGCCTCATAATACTACAATAGTGTTATGACATGGTCAACCTCTACTTTATGGTCTGTATTTACTGGCCAGTTACCCAAATAAACTGACATATGATTGAATTGCTGGATTGAAATGGAACTTTCAAACTCTACTGTATGATTGAAGTTTACTTAACAGTTACACAGGTGCAATTTTCACATCATACTGCATTGACATGGCACATCTGTATGAACTGTTTACTAGTCTGTTACAGATACAACTGTTACATGATATTGCTAGAGTTGCATGAATCATTATGAAGCTAAGACAATTGACCTATCGCCACTTGTCAATCACGCTGGATCAATTAACCAATCAGCGAGCATAAATTATACACACCTCCAGGCATTGCTTAAGTCCACCATTTTCTTCCAACAAGCTGCTTGTAGCAACAATGCATTGATTATAAGTGTTTACAAATTTTGCAATGATTTGTTGATTTCTCGATTGATAACGGTGAAAAGAAGTCTTGTAATTCTGACAGCAATATCCAGATCGTCTAAATGGAGGAATTAGATGTATTCTTTTCCCGAAACGTAGGCGAAACTTCGATGGATAACGACTTGTCACGTGTACGATCAGCTGAATAAAGACACAATTGATGGCAATTACAACATGTTTGTTTGCATAAAAGTATGTCCCGTTGATAGCTTGAAAAAAAAAGAATTTGAAATTGAAAAATATATATGTAAAAATTAACATTTCAAAAATATAGGTGGAAAACCCGCTAACTTTCGGGCTTTGATATATATTATTTATTCTTGTATAGGAAGCACTGAACCCAAAGCCGCATTATTTTAAAGTTTGAAAATTTACACTTTAATGTTGGCTTGTCCCAAAATTAATGATTTATCGTCTTGATCTTTCAGACACTAGAGTGAAGCTTTACTTTCTCATTGGGTTGAAGGAGGGATGGGGATACAAAAATGTAATTAGTAATAAAGAAACACAAAATAAAGGTTTCAAATAATTATCTTCAATATATTAAGCATGCATTTACATGTTTACATCAACAGATATCATTGATCAAAATTCCATCTGACGAACATAGCAGACCTTAAAATTATTATGTACAACAGTATACTTCTAAACAGTAATTATTTACGATTTTGTTATTAATTTTGAATTCATATACTTCCAAAGCAGCATAAACATAAGTCAGATAAAATTAACAAGGATAACATTATCTGCTAATACATCAGCATCTTTTGGAGCAAGTTTCCTTTCATATGGATCAGTTCTTAAACAGCTTTACAATTGATTGTCATTATTTACTGAAATAAAACACTTAGGTTATTAATGTACGAACTTGAACTACATATATAAATATTGTCTACTGCAGTATAATTAATGCAACTTTTTAATTTTATATTTTTAAGAATAATACAAATCACATTAAATAAACATATCACTTAAACTGAACATATTTCTTTGCCAAATACTGTGTGTTTGTCAGAGGTTAAGTCACGTGATTTGGTAGGTGGAGCGATCTGTCGTCTGGCGTAAGGTAAATTCATTCTGTGACATGCTCTCCACCTTGTGACCTTGGGGTCGAAGTCACATTTTGCAGCAATTCTTTATTGGCTCAACATGCATGCTCTGGATTTGTTATGTTTTGTGAGTCAGATAATGTTTTCAGGGATATTTTTATATTCCATGTCATGCAAATAGATGTGATAATTTAATGAAAGAGTTGATCATCAGCTTCAGTAGCAGATTAAGCTATTTTTAAGCTCAGTAAAATATGAAATTCAAATTAGGATCAGCAGCGGTGTCCTGTTTTATCATATCTTTATTGCCATCATTGATTGTTCATGTTGCAATTAACAAGTCGCAGGTTTCACGTTCTTATTATTTATATTCATATTTTTAGAGTACAGTTGTCTCTAAATTGAAGCACAAACTTTTTTCCCTATTAACTGGTATGAAGTTACATGTAAGAAAAGACTACAAAGAAGTTTTTCACATTGTTCTTGATGTGTGTTCATTTTTAGGAAGCAGGCATGTTGTTGTTCCAACTCAATCTTGCCTGGAGAGGGGAATCAAATACACTATTAGGATTGGTTTCACCAAGTATAGGAGTGACCTGAACACCCCAGAAGCCACTGCACTCATAGATTCTGTGAGTCTCTCTCTCTCTCTCTCTTTCATACACACACACACACACACACACACACACACACACACACTTAACATTGCACTTTGAATAGGAAAATTCAGTTTAATGTTCAAAGATGGGAGAAGCATGAAGGTGCAACACTTTGGCAGTTCTATTTGTCATAAGTAATACCTTGATTAAAAGAATTTGCAGCCAGCATACCTTGCCAGTGTCACCATACAGTGGTACACATTCTTGTTGAGTGTATTGATTTTCACCCAGAAAACTGGATTCTGCACAACAATTCAGTTCTCGACCATGTACCTCTACCAAAGTTTGTGGATGACACATTGGGTAAGAAAGAAGCATATTTACATGGGGTCAAAAGGTCAAAGATTAAGGTCACTTTGATTAAAAGAAAAACAATCGTTTTTGCGTAAGAACTTAAGCACTAGACCAAAGTTTGTAGAGGGCTTGCATTTAATGTGCGGAAGAGGCCTATTTTTCTTGTAGCTGAAAAAGTCAAAGGTCAGTTTCATTGTGGCTCAAAGAAAAATGTGCTTTGTAGACAAGTTCCTTAACCAAACATTGTGAATCATTTGTACTTAGTGCAATAAAGAAACCTTTACATTTTGTGGTCTGAAAATTCAAAAGTCAGTCACATCAAGTCTAAGAAGAAAATAATGTTTTTAGCACAGTAACTTTAGTTCAAGTCGGCATTTATTTTTCCAAAGGTCCAGGTCTTGGTGACATTGTGGGTCAGTTTTCTCTGGAGTAAATCGTGCCTCACTAATGTCCATATAGAGGACTTTTACACATGAGTTGGGGGTATAATGTGCTGTATTCTCCGATCATTTTCCATTAGTGCCCATATAGAGAACTTTTACACATGGATTGGGGGGTATAATGTGCTGTATTCTCCAGTCAATCATGTCCCACTAGTGTCGATATAGAGGACTTTTACACATGAATTGGGGGGGGTATAATGTGCTGTATTCTCCAGTCAGTCATGCCCCACTAGTATCCATATAGAGGACCTTTACACATGAATTGGGGGGTATAATGTGCTGTAATCTCCAGTCAGTCATGCCCCACTAATGTCTATATAGAGGACTTTTACACATGAATTGGGGGTATAATGTGCTGTAATCTCCACATACATGCCAGTCATTACACTTTTGGTGTAATCATTACGCTTTTTTTCACTAAATTACACCTTACGCATAAACATACATGGATTACGCAATTTTGGTATATCCCCCTTCCCAAATAAAAAATCCATAATTTGTTTTCTCATTTTTATTAACATCCCATTTATCCCACAGACCGTATTCTAGAAAAGACTGCTTCTACGTAACTACAATATAAGAGTACGCTTGTCCATAGACTTGCATGCCCTCTCCTAACAGTATTATGTTCTATTTATAGCGGCTGTCCTATTTCCAAGAAATGTGCTGGTTTCTACTTTCAAACTTTTGACCTCGGATTCTATTTATAGCAGCTGTATGGCTTAGTTAGGAGAAAACAGACTGGTTTTCTAATACATAATCTTTACTCGCAGATTTTTTGTTTTCAGTCATGTTTGGTACAGAAGCAGTCTGCAGGATATTAGAAGGAGAATGCCTGAAGTATCAAGTTCGCATTCTACCTGACAATGTACTTCATGCGGACAGAGTTGATTTTTTTCATCTTATTTCCCAGCTAAACTACCCAATAACTGGAAGATATAAATGTCCTCTTCTTTGTCAGGTTATGAAAGGAATATTGGTTCTTTACCATTCGAATGCTGGCAGTGAGAGTTTGTTCTATATTGTTCACAAAAATAAAACTGAATTCAGATCCAGACTCAGTTATCTGGTACTTAGTGCTCAACTGGTGTGCAAAACATTCATGTCTCAGCTGGTACAAAATATTTTGAAATGCAACATGAGAATCTGTTGCTTTTTAAATCTAAAACTGCTCAATATGAAAACTTGAAGCAGTAATTGATGTTAAAAGACAATAGGGGTAAAAAAATCATTTTGAACATATGCTCATTGAATATGTATCATGTTATATGTGGATTACTCTTTTTCCTCTTGGATTACTCTTTTTGTCCACTGGGATTCCACTTTTTTGTTGCCGGGGGTTGGCATGTATGTCTCCAATCAATCATTCCCCACTAGTGTCCATATAGAGGACTTTTGCACATGAATTGGGGGTATAATGTGCTGTAATCTCCAGTCAATCATGCCTCACTAGTGCCCATATAGAGGACTTTTACACATGGATGGGGGGGGTATAATGTGCTGTAATCTCCAGTCAATCATGCCCCACTAGTGCCCATATAGAGGACTTTTACACATGAATTGGGGGTATAATGTGCTGTATTCTCCAATCATGCTCCATTAGTGTCCGTATAGAGGACTTTTACACATGGATTGGGGGGGGTATAATGTACTGTAATCTCCAGTCAATCATGCCCCACTAGTGCCCATATAGAGGACTTTTACACATAAATTGGGGGTATAATGTGCTGTAATCTCCAGTCAATCATGCCTCACTAGTGCCCATATAGAGGACTTTTACACATGGATTGGGGGGTATAATGTGCTGTAATCTCCAGTCAATCATGCCCCACTAGTGCCCATATAGAGGACTTTTACACATGAATTGGGGGTATAATGTGCTGTATTCTCCAATCATGCTCCATTAGTGTCCATATCGAGGACATTTACACATGGATTGGGGGGGTATAATGTGCTGTAATCTCCAGTCAGTCATGCCCCACTAGTGTCCATATAGAGGACTTTTACACATAAATTGGGGGTGTAATGTGCTGTAATCTCCAGTTAGTCATGCCCCACTAGTGCCAATATAGAGGACTTTTACACATGAATTAAGGGTATAATTTACTGTAATCTCCAGTCAATCATGCCCCATTAGTGTCCATATCGAGGACTTTTACACATGGATTGGGGGGGGTATAATGTGCTGTAATCTCCAGTCAATCATGCTCCATTAGTGTCCATATAGAGGACTTTTACACATGAATTGGGGGTATAATTTATTGTAATATCCAGTCAATCATGCCCCACTAGTGTCCATATCGAGGACTTTTACACATGAATTGAGGGTATAATGCGCTGTTAATGTTTATAGGGGTATAGTCTGTGTCAGTTAGCATCATATCTTCATATGGGGTGTTGCTTTTAACTGGAATAGTGCAAGAACCATTCAACATATTTTGAGACAATTTGGTATGAACATTGTCTGACTGTGGATTGAATTATAGCATTTGTCAGTTAACTTCATATCTTTACCTGTGATTTTGCTTATAACTAGCTTATCTTGAGAACTATTCAGCATTTTCTGTTTGCAATATGGTAAGAACATTGTCCCATAGATTTACCTATACTTGCATGGGTTTAACCTGTCATTCAATTTTAAGACAGAGCTGTGTTCTTTTAGGCAAGCATATTCCTGTCTTCACATGGAAATTTGAATGTTGCTTGCAATAGTGCAAGAACCATTTAATGTTATTCTGATCAAGTTTAGTAAGAACATTGTCTCTTAAACCTAGATTTGCAGTCAGTGGTCTTGTTGCATCTGTACAATGTGGGAGTTGTGATCTTTGTCAATAAGATTGTTATCTTTACATAGGATGTTGTTTGAGATCAGCATTACTCAAGAGTAATTTCAACGAAAAGGTCTCCATGCTGGGAGAGCAGGACGGCCAGTGACGGCTGGTCAGTCAGCGATGGTGTTGTTGTATTATGCATTGGATCCCGTGGGGGGACATATGTCCACTGGGCTGCCTAAAGTTGGGGGGACACTCGCCCATTGAGTTGGAAAAAGGTGTGGAAGTAAGTGAGGGAAATAGAGGTAAAATTTGGCCTGATGTCAGTAATTGCGGTGCACGTTGCACAAGCCTCATTACACTCTAGCTTTATGGACAACACTGTTTGGGTTACCGTTGCTTTTTGGAGGAAGAATTGAAGAAGTTAGAAGGCAATCAACTGCCTCGCCAACTCGTCGTTCAACCCACACAGGTGTTTGGGAACATTCATCCCCCGCCAAATGATAAGCGGCCTTGGGACAAGGAATCTTTCCAGTCAGATGTGAATCAATATAGATCCCAACCCAATGCCAGGAGACAACAATCTAACCAAACTAGGAGGCAGCCATACTGAGGCATTACAAAACCAGATTTCTCCACCTTCAAGCCTCCTAACTATAAAATTGATCTACCCTCCCCATTGAGACAGCCTACCTGTAGGCGGCCAACTCAGGCTCAGTGGATCTCCCTGGGGGTTCAGATTTCATTTATACAACCCCTCCCCTTTCCTCCTCCCCCCTCTTCACAAATATACCATCAGATCGGATGCGTTGTACAACAGGTCACTCATCGAAAACAGGTTTTGGAGATTGTGCAAAGGCCTCAATCATGCGGGTTTTGTTCAAGATTGACTTGGGTCACTTCAGCCAATTCATTGCACCACCGAAATTCAAGATGGAGATGGCAAGATCAAGCTGTCTCTCCATCCGAAGTGATGAGTATGCTGTCAGTCTCAGCCTAATCAATGCATATTTTTATGTGCCTATCCTCCTCGCATCATGGAATTTCTCTTTTTGTGTTTAACATGGTTTAACAGTTCAGAGACCTAGCCTTTGGTCTCAGCATTAGCCCTTGGGTTTCTATCAAGGTTATGGATTGCATCATCATCCTGTTCTGATCAACTTCATCTATTCTGCTCAATGGTAGAAATGATCTCTCACTTTTACATCATCTAGGATTTCTAGTGAACTTAGAAAAGTCTGATTTCCATCCATCCCAGCTTTTCGTCCATCTGGGTGTGAGTTTATCACCAACCTAAATCTGGTAATGCTCCTTGTGTTTGCATAATCAGGAGCGTCGAAATTGTCGAGTCCATTTTCAACAGAATTTGGATTTCTGTGAGACAGTTTTTGAAACTCCTTAGATTATTTAATGCAGCAGTGGACTTGATCATGCTAGGCCGTTTTTTTTTATGTGCCTCTTACTGATGACAAAGCTAGCACAGTGGTGCCCCTTTTCAAGTACCCTCAATCTAACAGTCATGATCACACATGAGATAGGATCATTCCCGCATCAGTGGTGCTACCCATGGCTGACCATGGCTGACCATGGGTATCCCATGGAGAAACCCCAAGCTGAAATAGTGGTATGTACCAATGCCAGTATGTACGGTTGGTGTACCCACCTCTTGCTAGACATCACTACTGTCACTGGCTCGTGGGAACCAGTGGTGTGGCCTCTACACCTCAACCAGGTAGAAATTAAGGCTGTCATCAACACCTTTCATTTCTGGAAGGATCAACTCCCAAGCAAAATGGTCCTCATTATGTCCAAGAACTCATTGGTGGTGATCTACCTCCAGTGTGCACCAAATCACCCGATATGTGTGTTCTGATTTGGCAGTTTCTACTTTGTAGCAATAATCTCCATATCAGTGTACAAATCAGACACCTTCCAGGCAGACTCAATGTCTTCACCGAAATGCTATCCAGGAAAGGTCAAGTACTTCACATGGGACGGTCACTCCTTGAATCATCCTTTATTGGAACTGGACATTTGAGGGCATCTGATGATTGACGTTTTTGTGACAAAGTTGAATCACAAGTTACCCACCTTTTATCTCTTCAGTCCCAGACCAGAAGCTTGGCCCGTGGATGCACTGTCAATCATTTGGAAGGGTTGTGGGCATTGCCTACCCTCCCATGGTCCTGATACAAAAAATAATTAAGAAACTGCCATCTCAGAAATGCAAGATGATTCTGATAGGTAAGAGGGTCTTAGATGGGACAAGTCCTGGGTCACCGATCTACTCAGTCTAGTGATAGATATGCCCAGGAAGATTTTGGCCAACTCAGATCTCATCTAGCAACCATGGTCACAGGTGTTCCATCTCTCTTCTGTATGCTGGGCTCTTGTCATGGCAGCCTTCGTGAGACAAACAGTTTAACCCTTTGATTGCAGAGAGAATCTCGAGAGCAAGAAGACCCCTCCACTCTAAAGGCTTAAGACGGAAAGTGGCATGTTTACAGGGTCTGGTACCATATCAATAATGCCTTCCCTCTAAGTGTTTCAGCCCCTCAACAGCAGATTTTTTTCTCTAGCTCTTTGAGGAGAAACAGTAGGCCTCAATTACTATCAAAGACTACCGTTCTATGATATCAGAAACATTCTGGCATCAATCAACCAAAATGCCTCTCTGTTTCCATATTGGAATCTGTGCTTGGTTTTATCATGGCTCAATTAAAATAAATTAAGCCTTTAACCCACTCTTCACTAAAGTTACTATTCATACAAAGTATGTTTCCTGATACCTTTAGTTTCTGCATGCAGGGTAAGCGAGCTATATGCACTTTACATGAACCTGAACTATTTTCGGTTCAAATCAGATGGTTTGGTGGTCCTCTTGACACAACCAGGTTTTGTAGCCAAATTTAGGTTACCATCTGTCGATGAACAAAGAGTTTTCATTCACTTGCTTTCTTCCATATACAGATCAAGAGCAGTGGCCATGCAAGATCATACTCTCGCACTCAAGCACTACTTGAAATGCACAAAGACAAGTCATGGCACTGCAAATGCCTCTTTTGTTGAAAGCTATGAAACAGTATATGACCCCTTAAGCCCATGCTTCATAGCTGAAATGGGTTATACTCTTGGCATGCTCGGAAGTCGCACAAGATCAGAGTCACTTCGTGAAGATTACTGCTCATGAGATAAGAGCAATCTCTTTGAGCCTCGCATTTAAATCTAACATTTCAAACCAAGATATAATAGAGGCTTTTGGCTGGCATGCAGAATCAACCTTCTCAAGTTTTTGTATCAGTGATTTAGCTTCACAGAGGCAAACCTTTTATCTGGTGGGACCAGTGGCAGCAGCTCAGATGACAACCAGACCCGTTTAAAGCAATGAACACAGCCTATCAGATTTGCTGGATTCGCATGTGAAATTTTGTAGGTAAGAAGATTATATTCTTAACCATATGTAAGAGTCCCTAGGCTGTGTTGCTTATGTGATTAGGAGAGCAGGTTATTGTTCACATGGGGAATCCAGTCATCATTTCTATGAAGGATACCTGAGGTAGAGGTTGGATACTCAGCATTCCCACTTCCTATTTCCTATTCTCCTAATGTAATTTGATTCGGGAACATATTTGCAGGAGAAAGCAAATTTTGAAGTAAATGATATTTCTTTGAGAATACTTATCCAATCACAGTACTTGAAAACTTTCCCAACCAACCCGCCATGCATATATCCTTGTTAATATATCACTTGGCTAAAAACTAGCGAAAGCTAGCAGTGACAAGGGAGGTAATTGGCAAGAATTATTGCCCTTTGTCTATGAGACAGAAAAAGATGATTTTAGTCTTTTAGTAGTGCTGGATTCGTGAGGTAGCAGGCTAATATTCCTAACATAATGTGATTGGGTAAGTATTCTTGTAGAAACATAATTCACTTAGAAATTTGCTTTTTGTAATAACCAACATCACAGTACTTTCTGTAACCAGGACTTCTTGTTTCACAGAGTTCTTGTCTTGCTTATGTTTAAAACAGTCTTTATTTTCTTTTTTTAAAACCAAGATTGTATTACATTCTTGGTCTAATTTCAAATCTTGCAGATTATCCTTGTGCCAAGCACAGAGAGCATTCCAATATTCCAGGGACCAGGACTACCAGAGTATATGAAGTACGATTTCATTCGATACAGATGTAGAGAACTACAGCTTCATGTACATCGTCCAGAACTTCCAGAGACTTGCCGCAAATTAACTTTCAGTATTTCTGCAATTATTCATCAGAAGGCATTAGGTTTGTTGAACCATTATAATCTCAGCAATATGCTCGACCATGGCAGTCCACCATGTCTTCAGATAAATGAAAAGCTAATTATACATAATTGATTTTATAAACAGAGATTCATTTTTCTGTTTAGAAAAATGATGACAGTGGCGTTTTTCATTTTCACCATCAGTGGTTTGGTCTTTGCACATTGGTTCTACCATAGGTGGCCTGTGGAACCAAAATTAACAGTTAAAACATTATCAAACATTGTTATCATCATTTAGTTTCATGTTCGCTGATATGATACATTGCTTGTATTCAGCCTTTCACTACAGCTTGAACATCCCAGGAAACATGCTGAAAAAAAGAAACAATTCCCCATGTAATTTTCTTTGAATGAAATGGGCAGTTAATTTTGAAAGAAAATTTAAAAGCAGGTATGAAACAGATACAACAATGTTTTGACTTGGTGTGCAGAAAAGTTTCTATGATATTCTTAAATTTTGTATCAAAAGTCAGCTTCACATACACACATAAAGATGTTTCCTGTAATTTACAGAATGTGATTGTGATTTGACTGGTTCCCTGAGTTTTGAATGTGATCCAGTAGGTGGTCAGTGCCAGTGTAAACCCAATGTTGTGGGACGTCGTTGTGATCAATGTGCTCCAGGAACATATGGCTTTGGACCAAATGGCTGTACTCGTAAGTGCTCATAGACTGAATGATAGAAAATAATGATAAAAAACCCAACAACAATGGAATGTGTAATGTTGTAATAATCATAGTTTGTTAAAATATTTGCATGCCTTTCCATTGTATTTATATAGATTGACTGGTGCCATTTGCAACCAACTAAATATTTTGTATTGTTGACACTTTTGCTAAAAAATGCTTCTTTGGTGACTCAGAAAAGCACCTTAGTTTGCTTGTTGTGACACTAACATTGTGACATGTATATGAGCAATGAAGGCTCAAACTCTGGGCCTTTGCTATATTGTGCAATATTGAATCAAGACTGTTTCTGTATGTATCTTATAGATGCAGACACAGAAATTTTAGTTTATAATGCTGAAGTCTGCCAGGATTTCTTCAGACACTGATGTTCATTAATTTTTTATATATTTATATTCCTACCCTATTTTTATTACATTGTACAAGTTCAGTTAGCACTCTTAAAGGAAATTAGAGAGGTTAAGTCAGAGCATGTTGTGTTAACCTATTGATGCAAGAAATGCAGGTGATAAAATTGTAAATGTTCATTTCAAGTCGATCTTTTGAGCATCTCTTCCATTACAAAATCAGATGACTTTGCTATTTTTTTATAGAGTTGGAAACATTCTGACTTTATAATAACGCTTCATTAAACAAACATTTTCTTGTTACATCATTGAATTTTTCCTCACTTGCAGCATGTAACTGCCATGCAATCGGAGCTCGTGATAATTTCTGTGACATTGTGACTGGTCAGTGTTTGTGTGTACCCAATGTAGATGGCCGCATTTGTGATGTGTGTACCCGTGGCTATTATGGATTCCCACGTTGCAGGCCATGCCAGTGTAATGGCAATGCAGAAATCTGTGATGATTTGACTGGGAGGTGTATCAACTGTCAGAACCACACCAGAGGCGATAACTGTGAAAGGTGAAACTGTTGTTGCTAAAGTTACAGGTTTCTATACCTGACCACAAATCAGGCTTGGACAAATCTTTGTAAAAGTCAAAATTTGAACTTTCCCACTAGAGATCTGTGCTTACTCCAAATATATGGGAGCATGATATCATACCAGAAGTTAAAAATCAGTGTAAAATAAAATGCAAGATGTTTTCTTGAAATTTTGTTACATTTCTTTTTTACAGATAAACCGGTTATTTTTTTTTTTTCATCTTTTTTTAGCACATTAAAAACTTACGCCCGTAATTAAAGTTATTAAGAAAGATACATCCAGATACATGTAGGTAGATAACTCGCGTCTTTGACTAGATCATCAGTAATGAAGGTATGTCCAGGAAATGAAAGTAAATTGTAGTGATTTGTTTATTTACACATATGAACGATTTGGGAAGTTATATTTTTATCCATGTAATTATTTACCAAAAGTATGCATGGATATGTCTTCTGTAATAACTGTATAAACAATAGATGATAAACTGCAGTGATCAGAACAGTCATTGACAAGCCAGCTTTGAGCAGCAAGATTAGCAAGTTTCATTGACTCGTATATTTGCTTGGTCAGTTTCATTGGCTCATAAGGTTGCCCTGGCAGTTTCATTGGCTCATAAAGTTGCCTATGTGGTTTTCTTGGCCAGCATAATGACTAGGGAGACCACACAACTACTTCTGTGACTTGTTTAGGACTTGAAAGTCGCAAATTCTCAATAGATAAGAATATTACATTTAACACAATCTTGAATCAACATATTTGTTACATATTTGTTGTGGGGCCCTGAGTGGCAGAGTGGTCTAAAGCTCTCTCCGTTCTGGATCATTGCCATCTCACCTCTGTCTGTTTGGGTTCAAGTCTTAGGCTCGGCTAACATGGGTACGTGAGAAAGCTCACCAGTAGCTTCTTGTGAGTCAATGGTTCTTCCCAGAGTTTTCCAGGGTGCTTCCTCCACCAGTTATACTGGCTGCCGTGTATAGCCTATCTTGTGCCAAAAAAATGGCGTTAAAACCCTACAGCAACAACAACATACTTGTCACAAATTGTTTCAGATAGTAAGCATCTACATTATCATGTAAGTATGCAAAAATGCAAGACTGATCTTGATATTGACTGCAAGATGTAAGTTACATACTTTGAAAGTGTATCATAAAATAAAGGATCCATTGATGACTGGAATTACAGGCATTTATGTAACAGAAGCATGTAGTTCATATAAATGCTAAATAAAGATGTTTGATATACATACAGATATATGAACTTGAGCTTGTCAAGAGCATTGGGCAAGTGGATTCATCAAGCCTTGCAAATGTAGAAGTAACACAACATGTTATCCTTGTCCATATGTCTCTACATTGCTCCATCTGTCCATCCATTTTCTTGTTACATAATTCTCTTGTATTTTGTTCATTGTAGGGTCGTACATCATTGTACAAGTCCATCAAATTTCAAGAAGGGATTACCCATGTTGATTATAATCCTTGTAAAAGTTACTGCATACAATTAAAATAAACCTTAATGTTAATTTTCTTCACAGGTGTGAGGCAGGTTTCTATGGTGACCCTCGTGTTGATTACAGAATTTCTTGCCAACCCTGTTTGTGCCCGGGTGGACCATACAGCAACATACAGCATGCAGATGGCTGTGATCTTGATACCCGTTCTCAGTCTGTTGTCTGCAATTGCTACCCTGGATTTAGAGGTAAGGACAGTTCAGGACAGCCCATTTAATCTGATGTTCACTTGAAATTTCCATCAGATTCCATCAAAAATTTTTATTTTATCAACAGCAATTATGCTATTTGAAGTCAGGCTACAGATAATAAGAAACAATGTCATTAACAGATGTTTATAGCTATGCAAGCAGTCAGGAAGCAAATTGATTGGCATGTATAATTTCTGACATATTCCATAAAAGGAATATATCAGTGAAATACATTTGGCTTGTAAATTTTCCTTTCTTTTTCACAGACACACAGACACACACAGACACACAGAACAAGGTTAGTAAGAGTCCTCTTGATTTTGAAGTTAAAGGTCAAGGTCATTGTTACTCAAAACATGGGTTTTCATTTAAGCTTCATAACCAGACTTTAAGAAGGGTATGCACTTCCTGCAAGAAGGAAACTTATGCATTGTGTGGCCTAAAGGTTAAAGGTTATGCACATAGTAAGTCAAAAAAATATAATAATGGTTTTATGGTAAGATCATTTAGATTGATAAATAATCTCCGGAGTCCACATTCTACTCGTGCCTACTCAGAGAACTATTAAATACAGCGTGGGCACATAATATATGGTCTTTTGAAAATATTATGGTCATCACCTGAAGATGCATATCTTGACAAATCACCTAGCTCCTACAGTTTTTAGCTCACCTCTACAAAGTAGAGCACAGCTATTATATCACGCCTGGAATCAGCATTCATACATATCAAAGCATGTACATATGTTAAACCTGTCTGTATCTGAACCATTCTTTCCTACTAAGTCCTAGGCAACAATCTGGAAGGTTTCCATCATACCTACACCCTGGCAGGAGGATAAGGAGGCTAAGTTTGTACATTAGTTATACATTCATGGTTGAATTTTTGCGATTAGCTCAGGGATTTTTGGATCTTCTATACATATTGCTATCCTGGAGTCCTGAAACTTACTTTGTGCAGTACATGAAAGTATCTTGTAAACACAACTATTCACAACTAACAAGTGTTTGATAGATTGCAGTAAAACTTCTTATATAGTTTGGTTATATCATCTGATGATATGCATTTAGATAAATCATGTGCACCTGCAATTTTTGTTAGAATTGTTGCCCATTTTGTCATGTGGCTGGATACAGTGTGTGACAGAATCTTGTGAATATAGCACAGATTTCAGTGGATTGCCATAAAACTTGGGAAATATGAAGATCATCATCAGAAGACACATCAGCAAATCGCTATCCTTCTGCGGTTTTTGTAAGAGTTATTGCCCTTGACTTGGAGCCTGATGAAGTGGATGAATCACTTGTGGAACCAACTAGACTCAAAGTTTTCAGTGGATCATCATGAAGTTTTGTACAAGTTGTGGTCATCTTTTGAATGTGCAAGAAATTTCTGACCACCTGCAATTTTGGTTAGAACTTTTGTCTTGCAGCTGAATGTAGTATATAATAGAATCATATGATATAAACTAGTGCTACGGTTTTTTATGGATATCTGAAATTGGTAAATGTTATGATCATCATCTGAAGATGCACTTGCAGACAGCTGCTTTGCAATTTTTATCTATGATTATAATTTTGGCTGTAGACTCCTCTCCATCATGGGGTAGGGGTAGAATACTGGAGAGGCAGGGTGTAATTACATTTGTCAGCTGCTTACCATTTCTCTTTGTTTTCATCATACAAATATTTTTATCTGTGTCATAAAGAAAGTCAGTTTTTATTATTTTGTCTTAATGCATTATTAGGAATGACTTCTAATTTCCTTTTTAGGACCAAACTGTAATGTATGTGCAGACAACTTTTTTGGAGATCCATCTTTAGAGAATGGTACATGCGAGTCCTGTGTTTGTAACAACAACATAGATCCCAATGTACCTGGTAGCTGTGATACCACCACTGGTGAATGTCTGAAATGTCTGTATAACACTGAGGGCTTCAACTGTGAGAGGTGTAAGCCTGGATATTATGGGAATGCTCTTACACAAAGTTGTCAAGGTAGGATTTTAGCTATAGGATTGTTTATTTTTTTTAAAGAAAAGAAAAACAATTGGTTGTGATCAAAAGTCTTAATATAATGTATAATATTATTATTATCATTATTATTATTATTATTATTATTATTATTAGCTCTGCTGATTATAAACCAGAAAAGCTAAGGTGATGGCCATCATCTTACATGTGACATTTGTCGGCTGTACATTGGCAAAAATTTGTTACCACTACTCCTTCTAAAATATGTGCAGGATTACCATGAAACTTACACATGCATTCATCCAAATGCGTGGTTGGTCTTTAATTAAAATGGTGCCCCAAGGGCATCCCATTTGACCACCATGGCAGTAACCATGAAAATCTTGTTATTACTTCTCCAGAAGAATGGATGATCATGTTTAGATTGAGGTTTTGCTGAAAACCTTCTATGATGTCAGTATATGATGATTATAATAAAAAATTGTGCTCATCTGACCGCCTTATTTTGAAAACCATGGTTGAGTATAGTAGTTACCTGTGATTTACAAATAGAGTTTCCAGTTAGATTAAATATTGTGAGTAATCATGAATGTTGTATTCTTTTCAGAATGCATATGCAGTCCACTTGGTACAGATCCCAATAGAGGCCCTTGTGATAGAGAGACAGGCCAGTGTCACTGCCTGCCAAATGTGGTGGGTTTACGATGTGATAGGTCAGCCAAAGGTTTTTGGAACCGAACCAAAGGGGTTGGCAGTGAACCCTGCAACTGTGACCCTGATGGTTCTCTCGGAACTGAGTGCAATGAGGTAATCTGGAGGGGAAAACAATGGCGAGGAATGATATTTATGAAATGTAAAGGCATGGTTTCACAGGTGGCTAAAATAAACTTCATAGCCATTTCTTCCGACTATCTGGGGGAAAATTGAGAATTTTTGTCATACTGTATGATGAAGAGGTGTTTATCTTTATGCCATTTTGATGAAATTTTTTAAGAAATTATACCTTTGATTAATTGTATTGTCTCGCTTGTGAGGCATAGACAAGACTTAGAAGAAAGCATTGTCGTTGTTAGCATCTTGAGCCTACTGCATGACCCTTCATCCGTCATGGCGGTACCTGGGTGGCTGAGTAGTTTGTGGTTCTCACCTTTTCAGATCACTGACATCTCACCTCTGTCCATGGGGGTTTGAGTCTTAGGCTTGGCGAAAGTGCTTATGTGAAAAAGCTTGCAAGCAGCTTCACATGGATAAATTGTTCTTCCCAGGGCTCTCCTGGGTTCTTCCTCCACCAGATATTCTGGCTGCCATGTATACCCTATCATGTGCTGAAAAATGGCTTTAAATCAGCAAATCCACAATCATCTGTCTTGAGGTGTCTGGCATTCATCAGACCAGTTTAGACCAAATTTGTCATCGAGATCTAAGTTTTTTGCAGTGATGCCGATCCACAGTCAAATATGTTATATCAGGTGTGTTCAATATTTGATTTATGGCCATCTGCCAACCAATAAACCTGCTGTTACTAACAATAGAATTAACTTTTAAACAGCTTCTTCTTAGAAAATACTCAACAAAATTTGACCCGATATAGAAAAAACATCCTAGTGTTAAGTTCTTTAACATTTTAAAATATTTTTCTGCTCTAAAATATGGCCACTGTAAGAAAAATAGAATAGGAAGACTTTAAAATTAACTTTTCTCAAAAACTGCTAAGCAGAATTTTGATCAATTTTGACAGAAAACATCTCGATTTGAAGGGCTTTCGTGTTGCACAAATAATGTTAATTCACCATCAAGCAATGGCTGCCATAGAAAAACCTTCAATTTACTTTTAAAACTGCTGCATCCACCACCAAAAATATGGCTACTGTTACTAAAATTAGAAAAACCTTTAAATGGCTTCTGTTCAGAAGTTATTACTGTATATACTTGCGTATAAGCTTAGCAACCCCAGCTGATTTTTCATTGTCATTTAATTGCTTTTAAAACACTGTTAAATGATAGATCTCATCTCAAGCAGCATAGAACAGTTTAAATTTTGAAAATATCTCTACTATAAGTAAACTTATGACATTTTAAAGTTGCCAATTTTCTATCAATTTGCTCACCATTTTCCTTATAATAATACTGTCACACGTGATAAATCCATGGCACCAGAAAAAAAGGAAATTTGACATAAATTGATGTAATTTTGTTATTTTTAATGATAAATTCATTAAACTTTCCAGCTTTATGTAAAACAACATGCTGGACTCGTATTTGCCATTATTGAAGATGTACGTTTACAACAGGGAAAGTTATTTCAAGAAAAATCTCACCAATATTTAAATTTTGTTTGTAATATTTTGTGTGCTAACACACACAGCAACATGTTAATATATGGTGTTAAATCAAAAATGTTTCTTTTCTCCACAGCAAAACCATTCAAATAGAAATTTTAATAAAGTTAATGCTGGTAACTATGTATCAAATCCAAGGCTTTACTAATCATGGATTATGCATAAAATTTCAAGTTTAATTATTGTCATGGTAATTCGAAAATCTCATATTTTACTTCCTGCTTTAATATAAATGTCACCATTCGGTTGAAATAATTGAGTTGTAAATTGTTTTCATTGTTGATAAAACACATCTGAGTCTGTAAAGTAGTTCTTCACACATCATTTAAAAGAATTTTTTTTGGTATTGTTTAAACGATTTGAACGAGAAAACTAAATTTGATGTTAACTGCGATATCGCATGGTTATGAAGAACGGTCGTCTCGACAAATTTTCAAAAGACAATCGCTTTTAAAATAAAAGAATATATGATAAAACTCGATTTAGAACCATGTATTTGTTAGCCACAAGTTGTAGACACTATATTATGGACATTTACTAATCGATATGGCATTGAACTACAGGTTACAAACGTTTGTTTACTGACATCGTAATATATTCAAGATGGCATCCATAGTACATGCTCAGCAAAGTACAAAAACTCAAAAGTCCTTACCTTTAAAGCAAAATCCAGCACACTAAATCTCTTTTGCGACAGACGTTTTATATATGAAATTAAAGATGAGAACATGTACAATCTAATGACGTGTGAAGAATGTTTGTAAACTTTGAGGAACACGTACGATTGACACTTGAATTTGCATCACTATATCTTCAGCATGGCTTGTGATATTTTAATTCTTCAAATTCCGCACTAACCATCATTCAATTTTCTGATTGGCTGGAAATTTTCATGAATATTCATAGTCATTAACCCGGTCGCGTAATTTTCCAAATGAACCACATGTTACACACAGGTCAAGGCAGTATTGATTTTGTGCGGGAAGCGTAAATTACCTGTAATTTACTTTTCAACCTGCGATAAAGTGTAAAGCCAAATAAATAACACTAACAAGTAATACATATTTAGAAAAATAATTTTATTGGCTTTTATTTTATATATATTTTATATCAGTCTTTAATACAGAAAGTTACTAACATATGGAAAAAGTGGAGTGACCATGTAAAACGGGGACAATTCTAAGGGATATATGCCCTGCACTGGGGTTGCTAATAAGTCTCATAATTGAGGAAAAAAATAAAGGCCTGGAATAAGGAGTTGGGGGGTCAGCTTATCCGTGGGCCAGGGTCTAAACTTGAAAGTTTTTAAGATATTTATATTGACTACTATAATGGCTGTAAATCTTGGGACATGAAAAAATATTTTTTTCTGTGGCGTAAGACGTATATGCATGTAAAAAAAAATACCTTTTTTGGTGTCCCTACACTTACTAAACTGTTATAAACTATTATGATCGCTTTTGTTATTATTTTGCATGTGCATATTTTCTGATTTCTCCAACAGGAAATTAAATAAAGGTGAATAAATATTTCAATATCCACGGGCCAGTTCGAGTTTACCTGGGAGACCAGGTTGTACTATACTATACAGTACTTACACAGTGCAAATCATGCTTAGCGTCACTTTGATTCTTGTTTATTCCCAAACATATTAGATGCAGATTTTGCTTTATTCATTGTTTCTACCAAATCACATTCCTCCAGATAACACTTCAGCTTGTTGGTAATAGCTGTTTCATTTACGTTGATCCATGCGTTCTTGAGTTACTCTCTTTTTCAGTGATATAAATGATGGTACAAATTGAGGTAATCTTTATGAAAAGGTACACATGTTCCATTATGCAAGGCACATTACCAGCATAACTGTTACATGTTTATGAAAGAATGGTGATAATAAAGGCTAAAATTCTGAATATAGATCAACTGAGATCATCATCAATCTATTTTACTTTTGTGTTTTGGCAGAACAAAATAATAACTTTCCACACAGTGGAAAGCTAGATGTTTCAGCATCTCCTTTTACGGTGCTAGCATAATGTTTGAAGCATTATTTCTAAAACTTCATTGTTGTTTTTTGGAGATATCATTAAAAATTAGTGCAGTGGTGCCCATGATTCAAATCCAAGAGATGTACTTCATCAGCAAAATGTACTTCATTCAGCGCGTGTTCAGACATAAAGCATACATGCGGTGATGCCATTATATAAATATGCTCACTAGCTTAATTGTGAGCGTGGAATCCAAGCCAATTGTTGTTCATTGTTATACTGGGATCACATTTTAATCAGTTAGGTATTTATAATTTCAACGCAAAATAAAAATGCATTTACAGGTGCACTGATATTAAAAGTCTAATGCAATAACACATAAACAATAAGTCAAAAGGGAGAGGTAGTGTTACAGCAACCCACAAATGCTCAATTCTTGTCATCATCTGATCAAATTATACACAAATCAGAATTAGGTAGAAACAGGAACAGAAAATTAAATAAATTTCATGACTTTTCAAACAAATTTTTCTATGTAATAATCATACATGTCAACTCCAAGAGAGGTTTACGTGTGATTTTTGGTAATATAAGTTTGCCTAAATAAATGTATTTACAACTTACCATGTGCCTCTTGTGATGTCATCTCGGACTTGTGGGTTGGCTTATATGTAGGTCATGCACTTTTTAGTGTTTATACATATTCATTTTTGGGGTCGGCTTATATTCAAATGGGTTTATATGCAAGTATATACGGTAAATAGAATTGTGCCAAATGTGACAGCATCCTCAGAGGAAAGGTTTTCAGATGTATGGTTCCGCTCTACAGTTTCATTCTTTGCTTAGGATTTGATTTTTAAAGAAAAAAGAATTTCCAAGGTTTTCCTCATTGGTTATCCTGATTATTTAAAAAAAAGATCTTGTTATCTTGGGTTTTGTTAAAATAACTTTTAATTCCATTTATTTTGGTGTTTGATTGATGGGTATAATATGGGTTATAGAGTACACAGCTTGGCCTTGCTTCAAATGTGCACCTCTCAAAAGACCGCAAGCTGTGCTTGGTGATTTTCATTTGCTGGACTTTAAAGGTATATTGGTAAACACTGAGCCGATAACATTGTGTACTTTTTCTATATTTTATGATTCTTTTATTGCACTTTAAGAAGCTGCTGTTGTTTTCTCTAGTAAAATCAATTCTCCTGTTTTTAATAACTGCTAAATTTAGTGTACTTTGAACTAGTTCAGCCTCATTTTTTTGAGGACATGGGAACAGCCATTTTGATCAGCTGCCTACTTTAGATAGTGCATAACTTTCATAATTACCATACATAAACAAATTTCAGCCAAGTACATAAAAGCACCATAGAGGTATGCCAACATTCTCTCCACTGTATGTTGTCAATGCAAACAGCTTAATCTTAAAATGGTCCCTCTCTCAGAAGTACATAATAACTGTAGAACTAAATCTTTACAAATGATGCCAATCTTCCATCACATATGGCTGCCATTATGAAATGTAGAAAACCATTAAATAACTTTCAAGTTTTGCTTTTCAGAATAATAGTAAATTTGATTGAAATCATACTGGTCTAAAGGGTTTTTAAGATTTGTACAAATGATGCCAACCTGAAATCAAATATTGCAACTGTTTGAATTTTTTTAAAATAGAAAAACTAAATAAATTATGCTCATATGCATTAAGACTGAGTCACTGTTACTAAATACAGAAAAAAAACCACTGTCAGAATAAACACAACAAAAATTTTCCAAATTTGACTGAAAGCACCCTGTCATAAGGGGCTTGACAATTTTTAAAAAATGATGCTGATCATTATTCAGTAATGCTGCCATTGCAAAAAATAGAAAAATATTTAAATAATTTTATCACAAGAAAGATGTTTCCCAGAATTTGACCACTTTGACAAAAAGCATCATGGTATAAAGACCTTTCAGTGTTGGACAAATGATGCTGACATGCCATCAGATTTGAATGAAGATAAAAGATGGGAAACTTGAAACAATTGTTTTCATAATCAATCGACAACATTAGAAGAAATTTCAGCATAGAGAATCTTATTGATCCAAATTTCTAAGCCAGCTACACATGGATTTAGTTATTAGGCAGATGTCAGTCAGTTTAGCAATTACTTGGGCCTATGGTTTTTAATATTCACACATTTTTCATGGGTTACAGTTGCCTATTTGTTTTATTGTAACTTGGTATTTGGAACATTCCCTATCAGAGCAGGCAAGGCATAACATTCTGTGAACTCTTATTTGAATTGAGAACATTTGTAAAATCTGTAAATTTCCTTTTGATTTCTTTGTTCAGCTGGATGGACAGTGTCAGTGTAAGCCAGGACGAGGGGGACGGAGATGCAGTGAATGTGAGAATTTTTTCTGGGGAGACCCCAACTTCCAATGCTATCGTAAGTATATAGTATATTGTTTACTGAGTATTAAGTTGCAGTATTTAAAATAAGTCAGCAGTTCTCATGAAAGAAAAAATCTATTTTTCATTTTGAAACTATTGATGTTAAACAGTGCATATATTGTGAAATCTACTCAGATGGTGCCTGCATTGATAATGTTTTCCAGGTTTTTCTTGATTTCTGGTTTTTAGCATGATTGGTTATAACACAGAAGAGCTTATGCAATAGGCTTTTGGTCATTGTGTGTTGACTGTTGACTTTCATCTTTTGATACAAGTTTATTATCACTGTTAATAAACTGCTGGGAGGATTGCCATAAAACATATACACGAACATTAATCCAAAGGTCAAGCTGTCCTAAATGAAAATGGTGACCTTCAGACATCCAATATGGCTGCCATGCATCTTGAAAATATTAATATTGCTACTCCTCCAGAGCTAAGATCTCACTGGACAGTTGTTTTGGTGAATTTTCATTGAAGTAAGATTGCAAAAATGTTATGCATATTTTCTGCATGAAAGATACAAATAAAAACTAACCGATGGTTTTTGTGTAAAGCATGCTTGTCAGATTTTAAGTATGGTTTCAGATTAATTCTTTGTACAACTGATAGCTATTACACTGAACCAACACTACCCCAACCCCTCTTTTTCACATTCATTTTTGACAGTAAAGAGCAGTTATGAATATTTTTCTGTGACATGGCATTTCCATAGCTGCCGGCCCTCATGATTTTGGCTTGAATTTCACAACTTTTTCAGCGATTCAAGGATTTACGCAGCATTAAAAAAAATCACGTATTCCCCAATTCTCAACTATTTTAAATCTTTAATAAAATAACCAATTTCCCATTAAGTGCTAGTTGTGATATCGGCAGTTGCCGAAACGGTCCTGTATTGCTGGTCGCAATATTAGTAGAACTATAGCCGATTGATACAGTTGGCCCGGTAGCAAGCATTTTAGCATGTATTAATCTATATGTATAAGAGTAGTTTTACAAATGCTTTTGGGGGCCCCGAGTGGCCGAGTGGTCTAAAGCGCTGACTGTTACGGATCACTGCCATCTCACCTTTGTCTGCATGAGTTCGAGTCCAGGCTCGGCTAACGTGGGTACGTGAGAAAGCCTGCCAGTAGCTTCTCGTGGGTCGGTGGTTCTTCCCGGGGTTTTCCAGGGTTCTTCCTCCACCATTAATACTGGCCGCCATGTATAGCCTATCTTGTGCTGAAAAATGGCGTTAAACCCTACAACAACAACAACAACAACAACAACAAATGCTTTTGAGAGAAACTGGGGCCTAACTGGAATTTTGCTCCACACATGTGCCGCCAACACTGATCTGAATTACCGTTCAGCATCGATATTGAAATTGTCTTCACCACCAAGGAAAAAGAAATGTATTGCACAAAAAGTAAAGTTAAGTTTGGAATATACCAAAAATTGGCCGTGCAATTCAGCCGTCAAACATCGATATACATCATGCTTTTTTGCACACATTGTGCCACAAATTTTAGCATTGGTCATGGTGGCAGAGTCAGTGTGAGGAGGCACATTGGTAGCAAAAAGCACATTGGGAAAATTAAGAACTCCAGCAGATTTCAGCTCTGGAATATTTTAAGCCATCGACGGAAGACCTGCAAGCTACCAATGCTGAAACATTGTTTGTGAGTTTTCTTGTTGAATACAATCTACCTTTATCAGCTGGATCCCATGCTAAATATTTGTTCCGACAAATATTCCTGGACTCAAAGATCGCTTCACGAATTCATGTCAGAATTAACTAATTTTTATCCATATTTTCACTAATTGCGAGTCTGAAGGGTTGGCAGCTATTCATTTCAAACAAGCATTATGAGCCTTATGCATCTTTGACGTTCACTGGTATTACAACAAATTGGCATGCTTCTAATTACCTCTTGACCAACTTGATTTTGAGATATTGCTGCTGTAGCAGATGTGCAAAAATACATAAACCAAGGTGGCTGTTCATTTGTAGTTCAAATTATGCATTTGATCTCCAGTGCTACTCTGACTGTGACAGGAAGTTTCCAAAAAAGTTAACCCATTTTCCAGCCTATCTGTAAATATAATCCAAATTGCAGATTTTGTTTCTGTGTGAATTTATAAGCACAAGGTTCGTGCTTTTCAGGGTAATGCTCTCTACTTTAAAAATTAAAGGAGTATCAAGATATGGAACTATCTAGGGAGACCTAATGTTTGAATTAACATGGAGTTTTTGTTTAAAGGCTTCATATGATGCCTAGTTGGTCCTGAATGAAAATAGTGCTGATGTAACAGGATGATCTGGGTTGGGATTAGATTATACTGAAGACACTGAAAGCAATTTCATGAATGAGGTGTTTATTTATAATGTGATTGAAAAATGATTAAATCTGATGTCAAACTCTTGTGCATAAATTGCATGAATTTAACTTAGTGCACAAAATGATGTGCACTGAGTTAAACAACTGATTTAAGGAAAATATTGCCTTTGCTAACTGGAACGACTCATAACATGTAACTTAAACAAGCAGTCAGCGAGAATTAAGGAATGGAAATTAAAAACAAATTTGATTGACTGGATGATCAATTTTTAGAAATTAAATGCAAAAATAAACAAAGATTAATTTACCACTTAGGGTGATCAAATGGATTTACACAACTATGAATGTGATGATTATTCACCAAGGGTTATAAAGTATAGAATTTGTACAAATACAAATAATATTTGATCCACAAGTAGGATGTATACAAAGATTTTCACTAAAATGGTGATAATGAATACATCTGGATTTTCACACAAATAATGGTACTGCTAGATTTATATAAAAAGAAAATGGGGTACAAATAACTTGTGGCATCCAGTTGACAAACAGAATATCTTCAATCCCACCACTATGTTGGATGATCAAGGACCCACCACACATGGCCAGCCCCTCCCAGTCTGCCAAAGGATCTCACAAGAGCTCTTGTTTGCTGCAGACCTGTTGGTCCCAAAGCTTAGGTCCCTGAACATGAGGCAACCACAGTCTTCCTCCAGGTTAATATCATACTGACAGCAACACAAAAGTTATTCATAAACCCACAAAGTCATACAACTCTGCATCCAAGCTAATAGCTCAGCGGCTAAATTCACACCTCCAAATTCAGAAACTTGATCTCATCCATACATCCAAACAGCCAAAAATACAATGACTGAAGCTGTGTAGTACATTCTACACAGTCAAGTACAAATGCAATGATGTACATTACACATGCACACACCTTTAGTTGCTTATTACGTACTGAATCATTTCCTTGGAACTACCATACAATATTATTATAATAACCAAGTTTGTTTTTGAATCTGTATCGGACAAGAATAATCTTACAGAACTATAAAAAACACTTGAACATTTTCTTATCCTTTAATACATGCAACATTTATCTGTTCAGTTATAAAAGGGCTAACATGAAAACAGACTATAATATACCAAATAATGTGGATTATATAACATAGGTCTTACTATCTGTAAAATTAGAAAAAAATACTGGAACTTCCAAAATATCAGAAAATTCTATCACACAATATAGATAGTAAAAAGAGAATACAATTTTATATTTCACATACCTCTGTAGCTGAAGACTTTGCTTCCATAAAGTGGACACCTTCGTGACAAAAGCATTTTGTGTTGTAAAGTCTGAAAGTACCCTGGCTGTTGTGCAATCCATGGCCAGAGAGCTGAAGTTTATCAATTTTCTCATTGCAAGCACTTTGTTCATGCCACATTGGGTGAACCAAACTCGGTGTTTTGAAATAATGTAGGACATAAACCACTCTTGGGTAATGCTGTATGCAGATACAAAACCCATGCACATTTGAAGTAATATATAATGCATAAACCTTAAGAATACACAATTCCATGACAGCCTAACTGAAGTCTAGTATGTCTGCCATGGTGGGTGTCTGTCTTAAACATCATATTATAGCTCTCCTGAATGGATGATTGTATTGATATGTATTTTGCAAAGTGATGTGTGATGTCATGTTAGTCCCAAGTGATATTGGCATTGGGTTTTCACTAGAAGACTTCTTATGATACCATATTGGCCCTAAATGAAAGTAGCGCCAATCAGACATGTGTCTTAGAACATGTTAACTTGAATATAAGAAAATAGTTTGGTGTCTTAAAATTGCTGTTGAAAAGAATAAATGTACGTCCTGGAAATTCTTTTCAGTCCAGAGAGTGTCAGTGTCTTTAATAGCAAGGACTCTAGTTTTTATTTCATTGAGCTTATGAACACAGTGACATGTACATGTGCAAGTGAATTTTTGTACCAGACTTTGTAGATAGTTACATTCCAGTGAAGAAGTTAATACCACTCATTGATTGATTAGTGCAACACAAATATGAATGGCTTTTAAGCAAACACCATTTGTGGATATATTAGAAAAATACATTGCATGATATCACGTAAATAGCTTCCCAAAAATATATAGATTTAACATGTGGGTATATCTTGACATTGTCTCAGACAAGTAATTTTCTATCCATGATATTAGGTTGAAGATGAAAGGTCATAACAAAGAATTTTATACTGCACTTAGAGATATCTTGTGAACATCTTATGTTAAGACACATAAGAAAATATTTTTTGGTTACTTAATTTGGTATGATTCTCCAGAATATCAGAGATAGCTTCAGTACTCATCTGTTTAAAGGAATTAAAGGACAAAAGAAATGGGTTTTATCTTGGATTCCTGGAAATTCTGTTTGGCCAGTAGAGTGTCAGACCCTTTGCATAATCCTTCTAATTTTGAGGAAATGCTTAAAAGAGATACTTATTTTATGCAAGTCCATTCTTGATCTTGAGCTTTTTATCTACAGTGCAACAGGATTTTGGAAAAATTATGTATAATTTAGAGTATTGATTTATTTAGCAATTAGAAATCTATCTCTATTTTCCTTCTCATTTCAGCATGCGAGTGTAATCCCCAGGGGTCAGCTGCCATGCAGTGTGACCGCAGGACTGGTCAGTGTGTATGTCTGACTGGTATAACTGGCTATAAATGTGATCGCTGTGATAGGGGCACCACAGGAGAACTGCCCAACTGCCAGCCTTGCGGCGAGTGCTTCAACAACTGGGACCGTGTTGTGAGAGACCTCCGAGGTAACTCTAATGAATTCTGTAAATATCAGGATAAAATATCTCTGTAAATTCATGGATTCTTTTAAATTTTTTCCTTTATTTTTGTTAAATGTCCTATAAATTCCTATATTTTTACAATTTACATAGTTTGAAATAATAAAATAGACAAAAATACATCGTAATGTCTTAGAAAAAGCTGTTTATGTTTCAAGAAAGCAATTATTCCATGTAAAAAATGTTCCATCAAATATTGTGTATCCAGGTCATACACTGTGTAAAGGAAAGAAGTGAAAACAACTAATTTAGTAAAATCAACAAATAATTTATTTCTCTAAGTTACAAAGTGAAAATTTAAGAGACAGTATCAGGAATTAAATCCCAAATAATACTAAGTTTTCTATCAAAGCCCAAAAGATTAGAATGTTTTTAATGAATTCCAGTAATCTTGAATGTCCTGATACACCATAATGATACAATCCAGAATGTCTTTGAATGAGTTCTCAATAATCCCAAAGCAGTGTTTTTAAAGTCCAAATTGTCAGTGAGCACTTTGTTATTCTATTGAATAATTTAAATAAATAATTTCTCTCAAATTATATCTGAACAAAACTACAAACTTTGATCACAGATTCACAAAGACTAATATTAAACAGGAATGAAGAATTGTTTACCAAACCCCTTTATGTACAGATATCCACTTGACCAATGATGCAAAAGATTGTTATGGAAAACCAAAATTTCTGATGGAAAACTCTACATACCCTTGAACTACATTTCTGGTAAACATGTTGTTTACCACTTATAATCATGACCCAAGTCTGGTTCACAATATACATTAAGTGTACATAACAAAATGTTCTGATAAATGTATTTGACAGAACAAATTCACCTGTTCTTCATTGTTCAGAACAGTCGGCTAAATCCATGCTTGATTGCTTCTCTTACTAGATTTCAACTTCTCATACCCAGGTTATCATAAAAACTCTGCATCATCATACACGAGTTCTACAGTAATCACATTTACCATCTTTCCATTCACAATTCTTGTCTCTACAAAAGCTCTAGAAACTTTACTAATAATTGGATACCATTTGGTAGGTGAATTGTTTTTTTTATAGATGCAAATGTTCCTTTTAATAGTGGTAATACCTGACCTATTATTGTATTGCTATATCTTTCCCAGGTGTTTGTTCCCAGTCCTCCAATTCTTAATTGGAGGTCCAGAAAAACATGATTCCAGTCTGATATCTCTATCCACTAAAGATAGATAGAATAATTTTTCTTTTCCTTGGACTTGTTGCTCCATGAATTTCTCCTTCAAATATGTTCCCCAACAACATTACATTAGGAATATTAGCCTGCTACCTGGTGAATCCAGTCCTACTAAAAGTTGAAAATCATCTTTTCCTTTCAATCTTGTATAGACAAAGGGCAATAACTTGTGTCAATTACCTTGTTGATTTCGTTCTTTACTGTTACTTTAAGACCATAGAGTCTTAACAAGCAGCTTTATCTTGCCAAGGAAATGGGAGCTAATTGTCTTTCTCAAGGACACACCGAGACAGCAGACCTGAGCACATATCAAACCAGTTATTTGTTGCTCTTCCAGCATAACTGCCTTTTATCACATTCTATGCAGAATGCTCACTGTGTACACAGTCTTCAGGTAAATTTTATGAAGTTAAACTCATCCTAATAAGTGCATACCAATAGTGTCCAGGTTAAGTTGATGTACACACAAGAAGAATTTGCTTCATTTGTCTGTGTTCATTCTGTTTCCCAATATGCTGATGCCAATTAAAACACCAGTATGATCTTTTTTTTTTTTTATTTTTTAAATGGATTTACCCTACAAAATTGTGGAGACAAACAATCACATTGTAAATTCCAACAAAATTTAGGTGAAATTTTGCAGCCACTTCCATACTGTGAAGCATGCTGGGATAGAGAAATGTGCACATTGTAAAGAATGTTTTTTTTTCATTTTTCATTAAAAAAAGAGAGATACGTTAAGGCATATATGGGTATTATGGTCAGAGACGCTGATAGTAAGTTTAAGAATAAAATAATGGTTTCAGCACCTAAGATTAGTGTTTTAAGTACCTACATAGCAGTCTGTTAAGCAGAGAGCATCAGAGTTCTCATGCTACCAGGAAATCTGGAAAAAGTCAGGAGATAAGATATATTTTTTTCCCAAGTGTGAAAAGTCCTTGAATTTTGCAAATATGGATGAAAGTCAGGAAAAATCATCAGTGTTCCACCACCACTTGATGACAGAAACAATTTCATAATTGAATCATAACTGAATTGATCAAGTTAAATTTATTGAGTTCTGCCCAAAATATTCAGAGGTTGCAGTGTGGAGCTTTTGGTGCTTGCCATAAACATATTTGTATAGTCAGTCCAAATGCTTGGTGGATTAGATTCATCTATTAGAGTGTTTAATTCAGTGACAGCTACATGTTTGTTTTCTTGAATGGAAGATACAAAATCCAGTCTAGCATCACAATAAGCCAACAAGATGGTGGCATAGGTTAGCCATTTACCAGATGGCTTAGCAAATTTAACTGCTGTTACATCAAGTCATGCCTGCATGAAATTGATAAGAAAATGATTTATTTTCTCAGAAATTATGAGTATTACAGTTGTTATGTCTTTAATCCACTGACAGAGGAGATGAAACTATAGCATTGATGAAATGTGACCTAGTGCTTGCCATTTGCATTGCAGGGTCACACAAGTACACAAATCTTTAAACTATAGACCCAGTAGTCTTGTGATATACACAATAACCTGTTGAAATGTTGTAGAAACAAAATCAAAATTATTAAATAAAAGTTGCATACTGTTTGTAATTTTTTAAAAACCGGAAAGAACACAAAATTCTCGATATATTTATTCTGAGAATAATTACCCGAGTAAAATTCATGAAATGTGCTTGTTTCAACAATGGTGTTGTTGTATTATATGACAACCACATTGCCACGGGCTCTCTGCTTGATGATTTTGGTTCTGTCCAGGTTGTTGTGACAGTGACAGGTTTCTGGTCATGCTCGGAAAAAAAGTTGAGAATTGTATGTCCTGTCGGGATTTTACAAAAGGTATTGGAATTTCATTTAATATTTTGAATTTTTGTACAGCAACATTAGAAAGTAGAAAGGGGGTTGTTGTTGATAACACATGACCATTGGACTTCTGATGTCATTGGTTAAAAGATTTGTGCAGTCTCATGACTAGCAAAGCAGATAGCGAGTACCAGGTCAGGTTTCATACATGCTGCAGTTTCGCATTGTCTCTCAGCAGATTAAAGACATAACAATTATAATACTTGCAATTTCTGAGAAAATAAATCATTTTCCTATTGATTTAATGCAGGTATGACTCAATGTAACATCATCTAAGTTTGGTAAGGCTTCTGGAAAGCAGCTACCATATGCTGCTACCTCATGGTAGCATCAAGTTCCAATTTTTCAATAGGCAATTGACTCTGACACCACACCCCAGCATAAATATCCAAAGCTGAAAAATCTGTTGGGAATATTCGGAGAAAACCCGTATTAGAAAACAGCAGGCCATTCTTAAACTTTGACACTTTGACATGTAGCTTGACTTATTGGTTTTCAGGTCTTTAATAGGTCGCATAAAAAATGGAAGATTGTTGTCCCTTGTATATATTAAGAAATATTATGGGGTCTTGTGAGTATTAATACAGGTTCGGGGACTGGTTTATCAAATGACATGCAGACATATGTTAATTTTACAGAAAATTCAACCCTTGTTTATGCAGTAGTATATAATTTTGAAGATCTTCTTGTCAGAATTTAAATCAATCCTTTTGTAGTTGGGTCTTTTTAAATGATGGAATTTTAACCAAATCGTTTTAAGGTTTAGGTTGTTTGAAAAATCTGGTTAGTTTGGGGTGTCATTGGCACAGAAAAATTCAGGCTTACGTTTGTTTCTTTGCAAGATAAAATTCTAATTATTTGCATTTTTTGAGGGGGATACTGTGATACAAAAAGTTCACTTTGTATACCATACATATAGAACCGCTCCGGTGGCATAGTGGTTAGAGCGTCCGCCTCGGATGCGGGAGGTCGTGGGTTCGATCCCCGGTCGAGTCATACCAAAGACTTACAAAAATGGTACTAACAGCTGCCTCGCTTGGCGCTCAGCATTAAGAGGTTAGTGTTAGGACTGGTCGGCCTGGTGTCAGGATAATGTGACTGGGTGGACATCATGCTACATGTCTGCGGCATGATGCCCCAGTGCTAGACATCACTATAAACTGCCACACTGCAGACATCGTAGCGATATGACTGAAAAATTGTTAAAGCTTCGTTAAAAATCATAATCACATCACATCACATCACCATACATATAGATTGCTATCTTGATTTACAATTGGTGATTCTGATTTCTTTACAATTAGATTTTGAATGAAATCAAAACTAATCTATGTTCATTGTGTTATTTTTCCCTGATACTAACATAATACAGTTCAACAAAGTTACAATTTTTATTCTGTAGATTGAAATGACTTAACATGCCAATTTATTTGAATATACAATAGTCAAACCTGTTTCTTGTGATACATGCTGCAGTTTAGTGCAAGATCAAATATCTGACTCCAGTGTTTTGTGAGAGTCATGAAATAGAAATATCTTTTAATTTGAAAAATGCATGTTTTATAAGCTAAAATGTTTTTTTAATTCCTTCAGTAATTGCTATATGTGAACCTTGAAAAAATTAATTTCATCCTAGAAAAACCCTGGAAATTGATCTTTAACAAAGCATGGGAACCATGAGGCAGGTGTAAGGTGGCATATAATGTGCCATTTACAGTGCTCATGGTCTTTTCTTGTTCTGCATGTTTACTAATCTGAAATGCTTACTTTAAAATGATGATTTCTCTATGTACCTATTAAATATTTTTTCACTGTTTGGCAGTCTGTTGTTTAGTTTTTTTATTTAACTGGTCTAAAGCATCCTATTATGTAATTGATACTTTATTCATTAAAAGTTGCTTTTTTTTCGTTTCTGCTGTATCATCATGTAACAAGACAATTTATTAATCTTTCTAGTATTGGATTGTCATCAACAGTAGGAAGATGTGTCCTACATATTGGAAGTCATAAAACAGACGTCATACCATGCTTTCTATTATTTAATGATTATTGGATTATTTATTTCTTTTGCAATAGATCAGACAAGAGCTCTGCTAGATCAGGCTAAGGATATTCAGACATCTGGAGCTGCAGGTGCATTTGACAAGGAGTTCCGAAACATGGAGGAGAAGTTGGAAGAGATTAGGAAGATCATAGACAGCAGTGGTGTTTCTTCTTCAGATGTGGACCAACTTAAGGACAAGCTGGCACAAATCAGGTTGGAATTTTTCTTTGCCAGTCCTTTGAATTTAAAGTACTGTAACTTATAATATCATTAAAGTTTCACTAGTTATGTAAATTACTTAGACATGATTTTTCTCCATTTTAAAGTGGAATTCTGCTTTTCTCCTGACTTGAATCAGATTTTTCTTTATATTGTCCGTTTTTTATATCATCTCCGATCCGGTTTTTTAAAAATGGTCTGTCCAGTCCCATTCCGCAACAACCCTTGTAAAGTATTCGTTCCATATTATTAGTTAGCACATGACTCTCGTAAAGAGTATTCTGATTGGTCAAAAGTTTAAATTCATCCAATGAATCTTTGTGTAATGGAAACTGATGGCAATGGAAAGAAGAAGCATGCTTGCAAAACATGGCATCTCGAGTTGTTGAGAGAGACCATGACACGATAAAAGTTTAAAAAACGTATGGAAATTGGAATGGCTGGAGTGAAAAGTTGACGGAAATTTAGTTGGTCTATTTATAAGAAAACTGAACGCTAGAGGACTTGCATTTTGTGACCTCTGCAAGAAAGATTTGAATTATGGTAATCACCGTTGGGAGAGTTTGGAACAGCACCTTCAAAAGAAGCTGCATATGGAACAATTGAAGCTCAGAAGGCATCTGGAAAAAGTGCAGTTAATTTCTATAAGAAGAAAGATTTCTTGCATGAGAGAACAGATGTAGCCCTCAGTCAGAATATGCGTACTGCATGTCGCCAATACAAGCACTAGCTTGAAAGGAAAAGACCCTCATTGAGAAGGAAAAGAAATGATTGCACATTGAGCCAAAAAAAGTCAGTGGTGACAAAAAGGAAGGCAAAAGAAATCTTTGCCAAAGCCACAAGAAGATCTCGACTGGCGTATCAACAGTCTCTGTCCAGAGGAGAAAAAGACAAGTGTATGTATGGGATTATTTTTATATAGTTGATGTACTTGGTTTATTTTACAGATTTGTTATGAAAAGAGAGAAGTCTAATATGTTTGCTGCAAAAATTTGCAAATTAATGTGACTTAATTACGATGTGAACACTGACATGCACATGAAATAACTTCAGCATCAATAGTATTGGAGAACAAATTCATGTGACAATAAAAATTGTGAAATTATTCAAGTTGAACATTTTTGGTAAGTTTATTAGTTTTTCAAATGATTATTTTGTTTCATATTATGATCGTAAGTTGCACCAGGATCAGTGTTTTATGATTGTAAAATGCATTTTTGGCTGGGGGCCATCGGTCCCCTGGACCCCCGGATCGGGGGTGCTGCCCCTTGAGCCCCAAACCCCGCTTAAAATTTTTTCTGCTTTTTTTATGGAAGACCAAAATCATGTCTGATTACTTTAAATTCTTTTTTATTAACAATTTTCATGGATTTTTGTGATGCTTCAAACAAAACAGACACCTCAGTTTCATCAATGAATTTAAATAACCATAAAGAGATAATTATATTCAAAACCAGAAAAATGAAACCCCACAAAATAAATGTGTATGCAGAATGCATATTTGCAAAGATGCTTGCCATATTTTACTGAAATTTATGACATTGGAAGGAAAACTATACACTGCTCCCTCATTTTAGTGCACTTTGATCAGCTTATAAGATCGAGGCAGGTATGAATCATACTTTTTCTTATAAAAATGCTAACAAATAAGGCCCCTATTTGTTGAATGTAAATCATTTTTTTTCATGGAAAACGGCCATTAGTACCCAGAAATTGGAATTAACACCATGACCTTCACACCCTAAAAACACATTGTAATGTGTGTTCACTTAGCTACAAAAATACCTCATCCAGCATTTTAAAAAAGAACCTCAAGGTCCACGGAAATGAGCCCCTTTAACTATGTCTCACATCCAATTCATTGATTTAGTCTCATGATGGATGTCGAGATGTACTCTGCAGATAAAGAAACAGCACCAGAACATACTGCGACTGTCAACAGGTCATGTGATCCTATTTTTGCAGGCAAGCAAGGGATAGGGAGCAACACAGTTTCTCCTTCCTCAGCCCTTCCATCAAACATCAATTATACACCATTACCCGTGCCCTCCGGTATCCACCAACTGCACCAGACTAATTCTTTTTCACCATTTTTGGACCAACTATTCTAGCAAAACGATGGAATCCAAACCATGTTAGAAGGTCTCTAGATTTCATTATACGAACTTGTCTACTTTCTTCATCCTACCTTCATGAAGGAACTCCCAAGTGATCCCATGATGAGGGATGTTTTTAGACAAGAAAATCTCACTTTTTAGCTACTAAAGAGCAGTGTATATGTACAAATTGGGCTTCTACTCCATAAAATTTCTGGTACAACAGCAGTTGAGACCTGTGATCTAGATGCAACAAGTATGTGACAAGTTTTGATTTGTCAGATATGCACTTCCGTATACCAGTTCCCACAGGGTTCAGAATGTTGGCCACAGCAACAGCGATGTTTCTATACAACACACCACAGAAACATTTGGTAAGTTTGATTTTTGGTTCATGACATTGCTTCCCTCATTGTGTGGTGAATAATCAAGGTTGAGAAGTTGGACCTTGTCCCTTCTCAACATTTTGGTCCACCAAGGTATGGAATCCTTAACACATATCAACTTGCCATCTTCCTCCCAAATGAATTGAAAGCATCTTCCATGCATCAGAGAAGGCATCAACCAAGACAGTCCTGATAATGACAGGCAATTTGGTTGTGGCAAAATACCTTGGCAAAGGCAGGGGGAACAATCACCAGACCTTTGCCTCACAGTTGGGGAATAATTTCTTGGGTACTTCCAATATCAGGTAATATTTAAGTCTTACAAATTACTAGACAGCTCAGTGTCATGGCCAGCTCATTATCAAAGGAGGACACCTGCTTCATACTGAGTTGTCCATCTGATTCTTGACATTTCTTTGTTGTTTTTATCCAACCCCAGAAGCATTGGCCATACCCGCTGTTTTAATGAACTGGGAGGTTATGTGGGCATACACTTTTCCTCTGTCTGAAGATAATTAAGAATTGAGATGCACAGACTGCAATAGCTGCAATTGCCCCATTAAGATGCAACAGCCTGGATCAATAATCTGATCAGTTTAGTGTCAGACATACCCGGATGAGTCACAGTGACCTCCACTCTGATCAAGCAGTCAAGATTGCTATTATTCAATCTATTTACAGAGAACTCCTTTACTTTTGGCTCCTTTCTCTGATGTCCATGGTTGAAATGGGGTTTGTAGCTTAGCTGTGGAGAGGATCACAGCTGAAGATTCTACACTTTGAGGGGAAATGGTGTGTTGTCAGTGAATGGTGTCACATCCATAATATCACACCACTCTCAGCAACCATTCCCCGATGGTGAACTTCTTTCTCTTTCTCATGAAGACAAGATGTTAGCCTCTATCGTAATCAAGTGATACTGTTCTTTGATCTCAGACACATTCAGACCTCATCAGAGAGATGATTTTGGTCGTAGCAAGGTAATCTCCAAGTTGTGGTCCAATTTTGACATATCCAGACCACACTTGCTCATGTTATTCCCCAATTTTGAGCTATTGTCTTCCCCCTCACGGAAGCAGCTATTATACGTGACTTTCAGTTTATGACAACACCAACTTATGCATGCAGAATGATTGAGCTGCATATGATATCCATAAATCAAAACTAGATGTAGTTGTGTTTTGATGGTTCGTTCATTCTAATGACACAACCAGGTTTCTTCCAAAAACAACTTGCCATCACTAATCAACCAACACTATCTATTTGTTCTTCTCGATTTATCAAGAGAAACAAAGTTGCAGGACCTTGTACATACCATCAGATGTTACCTGAGATGCATAGACAATATCGGCATCAACTGTAAACGACTTTCTGTTGCTGAAGGCAGGAATGCAAGACATAACCCCACATGCACTGAAGAGTTGTTAAGTCATTATACTCCTAGCTCACAGGATCAGGTATACTAATAAAATTTCAGCTCACGATATACAAGCAGCTTAAACAATCCAGGCTTGAATGTAATGGCTCAGTTTGGGACATAGCAGAATCAGCTGACTGGCTTGCCCAGTCTGACTTTTCTACCTTCCATTTGCATGAAATGACCTTGCTAAGGAGAGAACTAAGTGGTAGCTGCATAGACAGCAGCCATTCGCTGTTCATGAAAGTACAACCTTTGACCCAAACATGAAACTGCCACTTTCACTGGATTCACATGGGAGACTTTTGAAAGTGAGATGATAAGCATGTGTGGTATCCTACACTGATCTTCCATGTATGTGCTTAAATAAATTGTCTCGTGTTGTGCTAAACTTCCATTAGAAGTTCATCCTTTTAGTCGACCAGTGACACTCCATCAGGGTTACACAGGTAGAGGTAGGATGTCCATCATTTCCTCCTCCTCTTACCTGTTCTCCTAATGTAATGTGATCAGGTAATGTACTTGATACAGAAAGCAAATTTTTGTCGTAAATTATGTTTCTCCAATATTGCTTGCCTGATCACAATATAAATAATGTATACCACCCTCTTCATAATGTGATCATAAGGAAATTATATTAAATGTGAACCTGAACTGCTTTGTTACAAGTTCATACATGCCACCTACCCGCAGATATAAGTGTAATTACTACTAATATAAGTGGCAAAAAACACAATTTGAGCAGAAAAGGAGTACTCTATATATTACATGCCATAATGACATAAAAACATACATTTATTTTTTCACTTACCTAGATCTGCTTCAGTTAGTTAAAATATTCGTCACAAATCATCTAAATCCATGTTGATTAGTAGTACAAGAATACAGACACAAAACAACACAATAACTTATTTATGCACAACATTCACTTCAACTAGTCTATATCACATGTTTAACTTTTGCTGAGAGGTCACAAAGTCGAGCCCACTGTCGAATTCCTCTTTCAGAATTTGTTAAGTGCTATTGATTTTGTCCTTTTCCTGATGCAACATGTTCTTCAGTTTAAGAGAATCCATCTCTAACATTTTGTCATCATGTAACATCCACAAGTCACATTGATAAAACCTGTTTCATTTAATATTTGGCACCATGCTTTTTCACTATAGACCAGTCTACTACTTAAGTGTGTTTCAAACTGTATTGAATCTGTGTCACATGGTTTCAAATTCAAGAAACCCATCAGTTTTCTTGGAAATGTGTCATGCACAGTTACAATAAATAGAAAAGATTGAAACAGTCCCACACATCAAAAATATAAGATCAGTAGACAGAGGTCTACAATGGATAAATGTCACATGACATGAGCCTTGAGCTGTACTTGTTAGTCTGTGTCTTGCTTTCCCCTGACATCATCACATATAATCCTTAATCTGAACTTTGAAATGTTGTTTTGTTTGTTTTTTTTTACGTGAACTAAATGGGTACCCTATAGCTAATTATATTACCCGAGTAATTACGAACAGGTGGGTACCCAAGTACCCAGGTACCCATTGATGCCTTTAGTTAAGTCTGCAGCTCAAGGGCTGGATTGAATGCTAGTGGATTCTCTACTGATGTATTATGATTGGGTAAATGCTATCAAAGAAACATATTTTACTGCAAAAATTGGTTTCCTGATTTTGAATAAAGCCAATTTTTCTTGGATGCTTAAATGTATGGCTTTGTGGAAGGGATTTCACTCATAGAAACATTGTTAATTGGGTCTTTGAATTCATGGTTTGTAGAAACCACAAAATGCATCAACAGATTGGTATCCAATGATATTATAGTGATTCACATTATATAAAATGCAAATAAATGAACTTTCCTTTCTTTTATCACAACACAGGCAGAATTTGACAGACAATGTGCATACTTTGAATGCCATGGATACAGAGATGCAGAACACAATAGGCCGTATTCAGGAGGGAAATAACCGTATCAGAGCCCTGGAACTGGGGATAACTGAGCTGAAACTTAAAGCAGATGACCTGAGGAGTAATGCCAGTGACATTCAGGCCAAAGATGTTGAGGGTCAGTTTTGTCAGTTATTGTCTCATGTTAATAACATGACAATGATCTACTTTTCCAGGAGCAACAATAGTACAATAGTGACATCAGCTTTCAGATTTTGTGCTAATGTTGTTGGACTTATAAAGCAGGAAGGTTACATTATAGTGGGGTTTGCAGGCAAGACAAAACAGGAAGGTTACTTTATAGTGGGGTTTGCAGGCAGATATGGATATCTGCAAATTCTTTGTTGGTAAAAGAATGAAAAAATAGGAGTTAAATGATATAGTCAAAATCCTATTAGCAAACACCTGCATATTAAAACTGCCTATGTATAAAGACCTTGTTCCAGTGGCCGAATTTATTCACAGATCAGTGCATTTTTACCTGTATACAATGACCACTTTTAGATGGTCCCTGAACTCTGTTTATACACAGGTTTGAGTGTATATTTTTGTTTGTTCTGACATGATTGGTATAGAGATGTGAATACAAGTAAGATTTTTGAAGAAAAAAAGATTCCCACTTTTGATATGCCCACAGTAAGGCTGAGCATATAACGTTATTGCATGCTTGTTTATATATTGGTCCGTTATCTTTTTTTGTTTTTACAGAATAACTACAGTTTTACACTATCTGCCTGTACCAAATTTTAAGAATGGCTTGTAATTAGAGAAATGAAGAAGCCTATTGATTTTGGTGTCAGAAACAGTGATGGTCAAAATCACCATGACAGAAAGAAGACAAATGTTTTTGACATTGTAACTTCAATTGTAGACCACACATCTTGAACAGAGTTTGTGGAGGGATAGTGCTTCTAGGTTAGGAAATGAGATCTTTTGATTTTAGAGTCACAGGATCCAGATTAAGGTTATTTTGACTTGAAGAAAAGTAGTTTTGTACAATAGATTTTGTTCTGAAGGATGTCCTTGATTAAACCCCAGCATTGCTTGCACATAGGGTAAGAAAGAGACGTACACGGTTTGAGATCCAAAGGTCAAGGACTTGGTCAGTCTGATAAGAAAATAATGGTTTCAGCATGGTAAGTTTAGTTCTCAAGTCTGATGGTCCGAGTAATTAAGACCCATTAGTCAGTAATCTCCATAGTTGAGCATACCCTTCTTTTTTCTACATAGATGGCTATCAAACGCAGGGTGGATGTTTAATGCCCTGTCCACTTCACACATGTTTATTAAGGTTTGCTGTTTAGGATTGGCTAAAGTTTTCAGTTAGGTTTTTGTTTTCCTACCAAAGCATGGCAAGGCCTAGTTATCACTTTTCCAATAGTGATAGCATCAGCATTTTGATCCTGGACATTATGATTGTGTGTGAATTGATTTTAGCTCTACAGGTCATAGACTAGAAAAGCATGTGATGGCCTGTTGTCAGTCATTTGTCATCTGATGTAATCTATTCTTTGGCACAGGTTTTGTTATTGTACTATTTTGAGGATTGCCATGAAACTTTACACACTTATTCATTCCAAGGTCTAGTTGGTTCTAAATGAAACTGGTGCTGCTGAGACGTCCAGTATGGCCACCACAACAGCAATCTTGAAAATCTTCTTGTCTCTACTCACCCTGAATGAATGGTTATGATAGGGTTTTGTACTAAAAGACTTCATGGGATGTCACAAATGAAAAAATGAGCCCCAGGTGGCTGAGTGGTCTAAGACACTCATCTTTGCAGATCACTGACATCTCAAATCTGTTCTCATGGGTTCAGGGTATGTGAGAAAGCTTGCCTGTAACATCCCATGTGTTGCTGGTTTTTCCCTAGGTTTTTCCTGGTTCTTCCTCCACCAAATATAATGGCTGCCATGTATAGCCTGTCATGTGCTGAAAATGGCATTATACCTACAAAACAAACCTAAATGAAAATGGTGATGATTGGCTGCCCATTATGACAGCCATCATGAAACTCCTGTTGACAAGGTGTTTTCACTAGATGATTTCTTGTGGTGTCTAGTTGATCCTGAATGAAAATGATGCTGATCTAACATCAGTATGGCCATCACAGTGGCTGTCTTGAAAATCTTGTTATTGCTACTCCTCCATAATTGATGGTCATATCAATGTAGGGTTTTCATCAAGAGACTTTTTATATAATATCCAGTTGGTCCTAAATGAAAATGGTGGCCAGAACACATCCAGTATGCTGCTACAAAGAACATAATGAAATTCTGACTACTAATTCTGCTGAATGGATGGTCATTATTGGCATGCAGTTTTGACCAAGTCTTTTAATTGTGTCTAGTTGTCCTAAATGGGAATGGTGCCGATTTTGATATCCAGTATATGTGTCACAGTGGCAAAATTGGAAGTCTTGTGAATCATGAATGTCTCAGATGGTTTCAACAAACAGCAGTTAAAAAGAATAAATGGTCTTATTTGAAATTTTTGGAATTTTTTCAGACAGTTGAGCATTGGTCCATTCAAGAGACTTTTGTTTTATTAATGTTTTGCAAGTAAGAAACAGTGACATAGCATGAATGGCAGGTGAGACACAAGGTTCTGCTGAAGCATTGTTCTTTCTATGTACAAAAGCATCTTTATTATTTCATATAAAAATTGTGCTCAGTTTGATCCTTGTGTAGGCTTTAATACATGTACCATTCTATTCTCAGTTTTAGACCAAGTCAAAAATGAATTTCAAGAAACTGTTCTTATAATGAATGTTCATGATGTACACATATAGGTGCCTTTAACATCACCAAAGAGGCACAGGTGCGATCACAAGAAGCTCAAAACATGGTGAACAGTACACGTGATATGATCCAGCAGTCTGAGGTTACACGGCAGCAAGTGGAGAGTCTTTTGAATCAGAATCGCAACACTTTTAACCAGAGTCTGCAGGAGAATGAGAAGGCCCTTGCTGACGTGGACAACCAAGTTATGGATTTGAGCAACAGGATTACTGAAATTAATGATATGGTAAGTATGCCCCCAACCCTCCCCTGTACCCAGCAGAAAATGTACCCTTAGGAATGCTAGGTCATGAGGGGATAATAGTGTTGTATTTTAAGGTTTGAGATTGCTGATGATAGTTTCTGCTGTTGCAGATTGAGATCTACCACCAGTATATTATAAAAGCAAGTGAATGGATTGTATGACGACAGGTCTCTTTTAAATGTCCTCAGGTCCTGAAATACTGTTTGTGGTATGGTTTGAGGAAATAGGAAAGGCAGCTGGAACACTTTTTAAAGATCAGTGGTTGAAAAGGTGAGGCCAACATGAAAAGTTGGTCTGTGTTGGCTGAGAAGACAAGAAAATTGTCCATATTTTAATTAAAAATGTGGATCCCACACAGCTATCAAAAGATCTGAAAGAGTCACATATTCATTATATGAAAACAATATCTGGAAAAGAAAATTTAGAATGAACTTGGCGAAGCAGATGATTGCTGGGTTTCAGGGGAATAGAAAAAGACAAGTGTTATTTCTAATGTTGACATCGAGGGTTTAAGGCCCTGGTGATGGTTCAGAAAACATTGGAGATGCAAGATGTCTGGAAGGGAAGGGAGAAGACATGAAGTTTTCAGTCAGTGTAAACAGTACATTTATGTCTGGAAAATGTTTGAGAGACACCGCTCTCAACTTTGTATTTAGAGAAAGTCGATTTCATTCATTTTTTGTGTGTGTTAATTTGCAAATATTGGGTTTATTGGATGAAATTCAAAACAGTTGACATGACTGGAAACTTTCTTGTATGATGGGATCTAGGATATGTGAAGGTGGAAATATATAGCTAACACACTATACAAGGTAAGCTGTTTTTTATATTTCAGTGAAATCAAGTGATTAACGAAATAATGATAATGTAACCATGTTTTTATTGTCAGTTTCATTAGTCAGCCATGATGATGCTCTAGTATTCAGCCTAGCAACCAGGCTCAGTAGTCTCATTAGCTGGTAACATTCAGCAGTAGTTAAACTGCACAGCAGCTGTATTAGCTAAAGCGCTAATATCAACACATATAAATCAACTGCCTAATTGGTACAAAGTATGTACGGATAATTTGTTTAGCTTTTGCTGGTAATGGACCGGAGACCTAATAGGATGGTCTGTTGTCTGATGTCCGTCAGTTAAGACAGATTTGTTATCAGTAGTCTTCCTGAACTGTTCAGAGGATTGCCATAAAACTTTACCTGCAAATTCATCACATATTGGTCTGAAAAAAAGAATGGTGCCACTTTGATATCCAATATGGCTGCCACTGTGGCCATCTTGAAAATCTCGTTATCACTATTTTGAATGGATGGTCATGTTGACAGGAAGTTTTCACCGAAAGACTCATTTTGATGTCTAGTTGCTTCTAAATAAAAATGCTGGAAATCTGACATGCAGTATGGCTGCTACAGCAGCTATCTTGAAAATGTTGTCACTACTTTCCTTTAATGGAAGTCATGTGGAGTTTTTAGTGAGTGATTTCTTATGATGTCTCTTTGGTCCTAAGTGAAAATGTTGCTGCTGAAACGTCCAGTTTGGTCATTATAGTGACCATCTTGAAAATCTTGTTATCACTATCACTCCAGAGTTTTCACTAAAACACTTGCTACTTCTGAGTTGGTCATAAATGAAAGTAGTACCAACTTGATATCCAGAATGGCCACTTAGCAGCCATCTTGAAAATCTTATCATTAGCCATCCAATATAGAAAGTCATATCAACATTGGGATTCCATTAGAAGAATTCTTATGATGTCTTGTTGGTCCAAAATGAAAATAGTGCCAATCTGACATCCAATATATCCACCACAGAATCTAATTTGACAATCTTGTTATATTGCTGAAGAATATCAGAGATGGTTTCAACTGAATTCAGGGGTTCAGGGTGGCTGAGTGGTAAAATATGCCCACCTTTACAAATCATTCACACATCTGACCTCTGTCTGCATTGGTATGTGAGAAAGCTTGCCAGAAGCTTCCTGTGGCTCATTGGTTCTTTCCAAGTCATCCTAGGGTCTTAAAGATATACAAGCTGCTATATTTAGCCTATCATAGGCTGAAAAATGGCATTAAATTCTACTAAACAAAACAAAAATATTCTTGAATTCCTTGAAATTTTTTTTTGACCAGTAAAGTATCAGTTCCTTTGAGGAACTCTTGAGTGAATTTAACAAGCAAATTTTCATTTTGAAACAGTTCTCCAGTTTTTGTGGGGTATTTTCTTCTTCAAAATGTTTCATTTCCAGCTGTTTCAGGCCCATGTAATTTTTTTCAAAACTTGTATATACTAAAGGTATTTCATATACCAACTGTACCTTCTTGTTTTGTACAAGATCGCTGTTTATTTTGAAACAGAACGTAAGAACTTATGATTTATATCCATTTTTTTCTATCCTTATGTTAGCATAAGTTTGTTATCACAACTCCTCCTAAACTATTTAAAACATTGCCATGAAACAATACACATATATTCATCCCATGGTCTAGTTGATCCTAAATGAAAATGGTTCCACTTGGACATCTGGTATGGCAGCCACAGCTTTTATTTCAAACATCTGGTGATCACTACTCCTTGTGATGGATGGATGGTCACATCAGCATGGGGTTTTCACTAAATGACTTCTAATATACTCCTTGTGATGGATGGCTGGTCACATCAGCATGGGGTTTTCACTAAATGACTTCTTATATATTCCTTTTGATGGATGGTCATATCAGCATGGGGTTTTCACTAAATGACTTCTTATATATCAAAGAGCAGGGAAACAAGTCCAGTTTTTTTGTAGTAAAATTGGGTTTATTTTGTAGGAGGTTTATGTCATCTTAATAACTAATGACAATGTTTTATTTCTCTTATAAAATGGCACAAAAGTCAAGGTTACAATTTTTCTTGAAACAGGATTAGACCTTTTCTTACTGCAATCCTGTCACTAGCACACATCAGAAACAATCTGTATATTGTTTATAGTAACAATTTGTAAACTGATCGATAGGTAAGCTCCTTATTACTTGTCCCATAATTAGAACAAAGCAGCATGCATAGTAATCAGGGTAGCCTATTTGCTCACAGTGAGCAAAACAACTCGAACATGTAATCCTCATTCAAGGTTGCCTAATTGACTAATGTTTGCAAAGTAAGAATAACACAATAAATGCAACTGTTGACTTTATTTCAACTCCCAATGAATATTAATTATATAAAATGATACAATCTTCAATTCTGCCTAATTAAAATATGACTATTATTTACAATTCTAAAATATATTATTCTGTTCTATAATTGTTCCTAAATGTAAATTTTGCCAACCTAATGTCCATTAATGCTTACCTTGGCAGCCTTCTTTATAATCTTGTTATTGCTAAGACTTCTTACACTGTCTTGTTGGTCCAGAAAAAAATGGTGTGTGTGTGTGTGATTTGGATTTTTTAACGTAGCTTTAACAATTTTCCAGTCATATCACTACAATGTCTGCAGTGTGGCAGTTTATAGTGATGTCTAACATTGGGGCATCATGCCGCAGACATGTAGCATGATGTCCCACCCAGTCACATTATCCTGACACCAGACTGACCAGTCCTAACACTAACCTCTTAATGCTGAGCGCCAAGCGAGGCAGCTGTTAGTACCATTTTTGTAAGTCTTTGGTATGACTTGGCCGAGGATCGAACCCACGACCTCCTGCATCTGAGGCAGATGCTCTAACCACTAGGCCACCGGAGCGGTCAAAAAAATAAAAATGGTGGTAATCTAATATCTAATACAGCCAGTACAGTGACCATCTTGGAAATCTTGTTATTGCTGCTTCTCCTGATTTGGATGGTCATATCAGTATGTAGTTTTTACTAAAAGACTTCTTATGATGACTAGTTAGCCATAAATGAAAAAGGTGCTTCTGAGACATCCAATATGGTCATCACAACTGCCATCTTGAAAATCTTTTTGTAATACTTCTCATGAATGAATGATCACAGGGGTTTCACTTAAAGAATTATGATGTCTAATTGGCCATAATGAAAAGATACCAATCTGTCCTTCTGTATGGCCAACTGGAAAATCTTGTTATTGCCACTTCTTGATGGCTGGTCATATTGACATTGTTCTTAAAATATCTAATTGGTGCACATCTGATGTCCAGTATGGCCATTATGGCAGCCATCACAAAAATCTTGTTATTGTTACTCTTCAAAACTTGAAAGTCTTATCATCATGGGGTTTTTGTCATGATTTTTTTATGTCTAGTTGATCCTAGATTATAAAGGTGCTGCTCTGATATCAAATAGTCACATTGCTGGCCATCTTGAAAATCTGCTTGTCACTACTACTTATGAATGTGAAGTCATTTTGATATGAGGTTTTCATCAGAATAGTTCTTATGGTGTCTAATTAGTCTGAAATGAAAATGATGCAAGTTGACTGTTTCTATGACCACCCTGGTGGCAGCTTAAAAATAATGTTATCTCTATTATCTCTACAACTAGCAAATGGATGGTTATATCAACATGAGGTTTTCATCAATGCACTTATTGTGATACCTAATTGGTCGTAAATGAAAATGATGCCAACCATACATCCAGTATGGCTGCAATGATGTCTGTCTTTAAAACCTTGATTTTGTTATTTCCCCTGAATGGATGGTTACACTGTCATGGGGTTTATACGTAAAGACTTCTAGTATCTACTTGGTCCTAAATGAAAATGGTGCCAATCTGTTATCCATTATGTCCACCACAGCAGCTAATTTGAAACTCTTGTTATTGCTGAAGAATTTCAAAGATGATTTCAACTCACAGTAGTTAAAAGGAAGAAGTGGTCTCATTTTGACTTTCTGGAAATTCTTTTTGCTTAGTAGATTATCGGTCCCTTTGATGGACTCATGTTTCAAACTTCTGATACTGTATCAATGAGATGCATGATGGGTATCTGTTTCATTAATTAGTAGTTTTCTTTGCATTGCAACATAAGCTCAGTGATCCAAAGGTTGTAGGTTTGATAACTGCAAAGACCAGCTTTGGTTTCCTTGGAAATGTCCCTAGGAAAGATGCTTAGTGTAGCTTTATTTATAGCCAAATAAATTAATTTTAAAAAACCAAAAAACATCTGACATTAAATTTTTCAGATTACTTTTGGTTGAGTATTTTAAAACCTTTTGTACTCATTCTTTTCACTGCTAGTTCCTACATCTGATTATGAATGACATGCCTATGTATTTTGTCTAACAAGATAGATACACAAACACCAACATGTACAGACAATGTAGCAGACAAGTCCTTCAGCCTTTCCTTTCCCCTCCACAGTTTCAGTACATAAGTGAATTTGCATTCACAATCTTTGTTACGTGACAAGGGCTCTTACTCAGTAACAAAGAAAAGAGTGAAAGCCAACAAGCTTTGTATATTTTAACAAAATAATTTATTTCCCTAGAAAACAATGTAAAAATTGGTAAATAGGACTTACGGTTTTGTGAATATAATCCAAAATTTAATCCTAAGAATGAAAAATACAAGTCCTATCACTAAATAGTTCTATTAGAATCCAGGTTCAAATCTCGACGACACACAAATATGGAAGGCGATGACGTCAGATGTGGTCCATGTACGAATATCAACAATTCCTCAATTGAATCACAGTCTTTGTTTCCGAATAATTCCAGAATAAATTTCCTTGAATATCTTTCAGAATTTTTTTATAAGAAAGTCAACTTGTTGAGTTTCCAGGAGAATAAATTATTAAATCCAAAAATCAAATGAAAAAACAAACAGTCTGGCAACAAATAAAAAAACACCTTGTTCCTTCAAGATGTTAAAACGACTCTGACAGAAAAATATTAAGAATGCATATTTAAACCCTAAAAACATCATTTCAGTCTCGCGAGATGGGTCATGTGGTCTCTTACTATAAGAGATCTATCACGTACGCCAGTGTAGCCCCACTTAAGAACCAATAATAAAAAAACGTTGTTTACACATGGTGATCATGCAAGCAAAGTATGGCCTTAATACTGACCAATCATTTTAACTTCCTGTTTACAAACTTCCCAACCCAAGACGAACTAGGTTAACTAAAAATAATTCTCATGTAATACGTTTTACATCTTAAATAAACAACATTTACTAAAAGAAAATATCGAATTACTGAAAAAACAATTTCGAATCCCATGAAAATATTCATTACAATAAAATGTAATGAAACAAAAATAAATAAAAAGAATTTCAAAACTAACACACAAACAATTTAATTACATATATGTAATAGTCAGTTACCCATTTAATTGATATCAGGCCTTTTGTTTGGGTCTGACATCGATTGCCATGTCTTTTGGGATGTTTGAGCTGGAGTCTTACATCCATGGCCATGTTTTTTGGGATGTTTGAGGTGTGTAATGTGCATATAGAGACCAAAACTTACTAAAGATCTTGAGATTTTGGTTTAAATTTTTTTTATACTTCCATTGGTCAGAGGTTATGGGATGGCCTGTTACCTGCCATCTGTTATTCATGTCCATCAGTCTATCCTTTAGCACAAGTTTGTTATCGCTACTAATAATCGGACATCAAGTTTAACCATTGTTTTAACCAACTTGAAAATCTTATCACTATCCTGAGTGGATGGCCACATCAACATTAGGTTTTTACCGTAAAACTATGATATCTAATTTGTCCTTAATGAAAATAGTGTCAATTTTACTTCCAATATGGTTGTCAAGATGGTCACCTTGAAAATCTTGTTATCACAATACCTGAATGGATGGCCATATCAACATGGGCTTTTCACCACATGACATTCCATGATATCTAGTTGTCCTTAAATGAAAAATTGGTGCTAATCTTACATCTAATATGGCCACCATTGCAACAGTCTTGAAATTTCCACAGCTCATCCAGAATTAATGGTCATATTGATGAAGGGTTTTCATCAAAAGGTTTCTTGTGATATCTAAAGTATTTGCCAGAAAACCTAGCATTTAAAATAAAATACACAAAACTTGTCATTTCATTCATTAATTTATCTTTTCTAACCTGTCACCAGGGAACTCCTAACACTGTCATCTTGTTTGCATGTTTTTTTAAAAAAGCAAAAGTTTTCAGTGCAATGAGCTTACTCACTTTCCTTTTCCGGTTCCTGGAAAAGTCCATTTTTAATGAAGGGTTGAGGGTCCTAGGGCTAAACATACATAGAAGGTTAAACCTGTGTTGTCTGCATCCAATATTTCCAGTGACTAGTTTTAATATTATTTCCACAATAAATGCAACTGTTGACTTTATTTCAACTCCCAATGAATATTAATTATATAAAATGATACAATCTTCAATTCTGCCTAATTAAAATATGACTATTATTTACAATTCTAAAATATATTATTCTGCTCTATAATTGTTCCTAAATGGAAATTTTGCCAACCTAATGTCCATTAATGCTTACCTTGGCAGCCTTCTTTATAATCTTGTTATTGCTAAGACTTCTTACACTGTCTTGTTGGTCCAGAAAAAAATGGTGTGTGTGTGTGTGATTTGGATTTTTTAACGTAGCTTTAACAATTTTCCAGTCATATCACTACAATGTCTGCAGTGTGGCAGTTTATAGTGATGTCTAACATTGGGGCATCATGCCGCAGACATGTAGCATGATGTCCCACCCAGTCACATTATCCTGACACCAGACTGACCAGTCCTAACACTAACCTCTTAATGCTGAGCGCCAAGCGAGGCAGCTGTTAGTACCATTTTTGTAAGTCTTTGGTATGACTTGGCCGAGGATCGAACCCACGACCTCCTGCATCTGAGGCAGATGCTCTAACCACTAGGCCACCGGAGCGGTCAAAAAAATAAAAATGGTGGTAATCTAATATCTAATACAGCCAGTACAGTGACCATCTTGGAAATCTTGTTATTGCTGCTTCTCCTGATTTGGATGGTCATATCAGTATGTAGTTTTTACTAAAAGACTTCTTATGATGACTAGTTAGCCATAAATGAAAAAGGTGCTTCTGAGACATCCAATATGGTCATCACAACTGCCATCTTGAAAATCTTTTTGTAATACTTCTCATGAATGAATGATCACAGGGGTTTCACTTAAAGAATTATGATGTCTAATTGGCCATAATGAAAAGATACCAATCTGTCCTTCTGTATGGCCAACTGGAAAATCTTGTTATTGCCACTTCTTGATGGCTGGTCATATTGACATTGTTCTTAAAATATCTAATTGGTGCACATCTGATGTCCAGTATGGCCATTATGGCAGCCATCACAAAAATCTTGTTATTGTTACTCTTCAAAACTTGAAAGTCTTATCATCATGGGGTTTTTGTCATGATTTTTTTATGTCTAGTTGATCCTAGATTATAAAGGTGCTGCTCTGATATCAAATAGTCACATTGCTGGCCATCTTGAAAATCTGCTTGTCACTACTACTTATGAATGTGAAGTCATTTTGATATGAGGTTTTCATCAGAATAGTTCTTATGGTGTCTAATTAGTCTGAAATGAAAATGATGCAAGTTGACTGTTTCTATGACCACCCTGGTGGCAGCTTAAAAATAATGTTATCTCTATTATCTCTACAACTAGCAAATGGATGGTTATATCAACATGAGGTTTTCATCAATGCACTTATTGTGATACCTAATTGGTCGTAAATGAAAATGATGCCAACCATACATCCAGTATGGCTGCAATGATGTCTGTCTTTAAAACCTTGATTTTGTTATTTCCCCTGAATGGATGGTTACACTGTCATGGGGTTTATACGTAAAGACTTCTAGTATCTACTTGGTCCTAAATGAAAATGGTGCCAATCTGTTATCCATTATGTCCACCACAGCAGCTAATTTGAAACTCTTGTTATTGCTGAAGAATTTCAAAGATGATTTCAACTCACAGTAGTTAAAAGGAAGAAGTGGTCTCATTTTGACTTTCTGGAAATTCTTTTTGCTTAGTAGATTATCGGTCCCTTTGATGGACTCATGTTTCAAACTTCTGATACTGTATCAATGAGATGCATGATGGGTATCTGTTTCATTAATTAGTAGTTTTCTTTGCATTGCAACATAAGCTCAGTGATCCAAAGGTTGTAGGTTTGATAACTGCAAAGACCAGCTTTGGTTTCCTTGGAAATGTCCCTAGGAAAGATGCTTAGTGTAGCTTTATTTATAGCCAAATAAATTAATTTTAAAAAACCAAAAAACATCTGACATTAAATTTTTCAGATTACTTTTGGTTGAGTATTTTAAAACCTTTTGTACTCATTCTTTTCACTGCTAGTTCCTACATCTGATTATGAATGACATGCCTATGTATTTTGTCTAACAAGATAGATACACAAACACCAACATGTACAGACAATGTAGCAGACAAGTCCTTCAGCCTTTCCTTTCCCCTCCACAGTTTCAGTACATAAGTGAATTTGCATTCACAATCTTTGTTACGTGACAAGGGCTCTTACTCAGTAACAAAGAAAAGAGTGAAAGCCAACAAGCTTTGTATATTTTAACAAAATAATTTATTTCCCTAGAAAACAATGTAAAAATTGGTAAATAGGACTTACGGTTTTGTGAATATAATCCAAAATTTAATCCTAAGAATGAAAAATACAAGTCCTATCACTAAATAGTTCTATTAGAATCCAGGTTCAAATCTCGACGACACACAAATATGGAAGGCGATGACGTCAGATGTGGTCCATGTACGAATATCAACAATTCCTCAATTGAATCACAGTCTTTGTTTCCGAATAATTCCAGAATAAATTTCCTTGAATATCTTTCAGAATTTTTTTATAAGAAAGTCAACTTGTTGAGTTTCCAGGAGAATAAATTATTAAATCCAAAAATCAAATGAAAAAACAAACAGTCTGGCAACAAATAAAAAAACACCTTGTTCCTTCAAGATGTTAAAATGACTCTGACAGAAAAATATTAAGAATGCATATTTAAACCCTAAAAACATCATTTCAGTCTCGCGAGATGGGTCATGTGGTCTCTTACTATAAGAGATCTATCACGTACGCCAGTGTAGCCCCACTTAAGAACCAATAATAAAAAAACGTTGTTTACACATGGTGATCATGCAAGCAAAGTATGGCCTTAATACTGACCAATCATTTTAACTTCCTGTTTACAAACTTCCCAACCCAAGACGAACTAGGTTAACTAAAAATAATTCTCATGTAATACGTTTTACATCTTAAATAAACAACATTTACTAAAAGAAAATATCGAATTACTGAAAAAACAATTTCGAATCCCATGAAAATATTCATTACAATAAAATGTAATGAAACAAAAATAAATAAAAAGAATTTCAAAACTAACACACAAACAATTTAATTACATATATGTAATAGTCAGTTACCCATTTAATTGATATCAGGCCTTTTGTTTGGGTCTGACATCGATTGCCATGTCTTTTGGGATGTTTGAGCTGGAGTCTTACATCCATGGCCATGTTTTTTGGGATGTTTGAGGTGTGTAATGTGCATATAGAGACCAAAACTTACTAAAGATCTTGAGATTTTGGTTTATATTTCAACAACTGTCTTGTATTCTGCTTCAGGTGTGTGATGGAAATGGAAATCCTTGCGATGATGTTTGTGGTGGAGGTGGCTGTGGCAAGTGTGGAGGCCCTAGCTGTGAGAATGGTGCTGTGACAAAGGCTGATAATGCCCTGGACTTGGCCATGAAAGCTGAGGAACTGCTTAAAGTCAAAGAACAGAATGCAAATCTTCTACACAAAAATGTAAGACTTCTATATATTTCCGTCTGCCAGAATATGTCTCCTACTTTTCTATCAATGTAATCAGCCATGTTGCCCTGTCTACATCCATATTTTTTTCATTTTTAAATTGGTTGAAAACAGATCAGTACTTTCTGAAAGTTTGGCAGTTTATATTCTTGCATGATTTCTTATCCTTCCAGTTATCATCTTGCAGTAAGGCAGACATTAGTCTTTTTAATTGGTGTAGACATTACAGGCCTTTTTGTCACTTGTTGACTAAACCTTTTTGATGTACGTTCTTAGCGTTTCAAATGATTGAAGTTGCAGAGCTCTTTATCCAGCATGAATTTTGGTTACTCTTCTAGGATGACCATGTATTGTCAAAATTTCCACTTGTAAAATTGCCCATTCTTCAATTGCTGGTATGACTGATGGGTAGTACAATATAAAAATAAACCTGTACTGGGTTTTATGTATTTGGATTAATGTTGATTTTTGGTTGCACTTTTAATGTTACCTCTAGACCTTTGAATACATGGATAATGCTTTTTACAGGTGTCTGCTGCACACTTGGCTGCGAATGAGGCTAAAATTGACAGCCAGATGGCATATGACGAAGCACTGAAAGCCAGAAATATCTCTGAGAGTACCCGCACAAACCTAGAGAATCTTCTGAACCGAACTTCTGACTACTTGAAAGACCAGGGAGCCAAACCAGAACAAATTGAACAGGTAAGCTTTGTGAAATATATTACCTCTATTTGCAAAAATGTTTGCTTTCCTATTACCACACTTTTCTCTGCAAAATATAAGATAAATCATCCCATCAGCATGTTTATGATGGCCATAGTATACGAGTGCAGGCAATTTACCCAATGGCTCAAGCAGTAGATAGTCAATAAATCAGATGATCTGACCTCACTTATGTACCCTTCACATGCCATTGTTCCAAAATGATATACATACCTACACCTGGCTACCAGATTGAATGACTATTTCCAAGCAACATGTTAATAAAAAATTTCATTGGATATGAAGACATGTCTTTGCATTTGGTAAAACTTGCTCCTGTCTTTGCTACTAGAAATGTCATTGGCAACATCTAATTTTGAAGACTCTGCGGTAAAATTTAAGTCTTTCTGGCAGAGTATAAATGGTGGACACATTCTGAGTGGTTGTTGGCCTCTACAAAGGTTAGTAACAATAGGTTTCAATTTGCCAGTGTGTATATGTCATACTACAACATCATGAAATGCAAAGAGGACTGTAACTCTTGTAGACTGCATTCTTAACTATTTCTTTCCTTCTTTCTTTACATAGTTTTATTTTCATGTCATTTAGCACTGACAGTCACTTGTTTGTCCTAAATATTACACTAATCCGTCACTATGATGCTGCTCATCAGAGTGTAGTCATATATAGGGTCCATGCCTGAATGCAATTCTGGTGAAACAGAGGAACTATTCTTCATATGGTACAATATCAACACGCCCTTTTTTCTGTTCAATGAGCACTGTAAAACAACTTCAGCATAGCAATCTTCTTGTTTTTAGATCAACTTATGTATCAATTCAAGGATTATTTGCAAGAAATGTGTTAATAAAAATAAAAATCGCTTTATTTTTCTTTGAAAAGTCATTAATCTGACAAAATACAAATCTGATGAACCTAAATATGTAAAGGTCACTATGTCCTAACATGTAGTAAATTTGGGAATGTTTTTTTTATTGATGAAGTAATGTAGTTGTTACTCATATTGGCACAGAATGAGAATCGATGGTTCTCAAGACATAAGAAAATCTATGGTTTTTAAGTAGATATAAAGAAATATTCACTTGTGAGAAGGAAACATTTGGTACTGTTACTGATGGCTTGTGAAAATACAGTGTTTCACACTTCATTCATGAAATATTTCTATATATCTACTAAAATAAGATAGATATCCTTTATTTATGACAAAATATTATATTAGAACCAATTTTTTATCCAGATTTCACTTTGCATCCTTTGTGACAGAGACTGGTCATCTGTTGTACTTCGGCTACAGTAAATAAAACAATAATCCCTCCAAGGGACTGAAACTCTAATGGCTGAAAAGAATTTCCATGAGTTCAAAAAAAAAATTTCTTCCTTCAAATTGCTGAGTGTTGAAAAGCAAGAGTTTCAAGTTAGCTGCTGTGCTGGGCATATTAGTAGTCTTCCAATGTAATACAGATCACATGTTATTTATGTTCTGGTGCTATGTCTTACTACCTACATAACGGCATTGTGTAGTTTGTGCTGATGTTGATTGACATCAGAATCAGAGCCCAAATTTTCAAGAATATCTCACACACTTGACAGCATATATTGAAGCTTTTCCACAGCTGGAGTTAGTCTAATAGACCTAGGAATACAGAAATGGGAAAACATTGTATGATGACCAAACTATTACAGGTAACTTGATTTTCACCATAGATTTGTTCCTGAAGTTAGGCTTTGAATCAAAATTGGCATAAATAAAAAGTAATTGTGCCTTTTTGGTGAGTGCTGAGATGCATGCACATGCACGTACATCACACGAGTCACAGCATATGGCAACAACAGTGGCGTAAAAACAAGCACTGTGTCACAATTGAATTGTATTTCTTTATTTTAAATGGCATTAAAATGAAAACGCATATATCAGATTGGTGTATAGTGAGCATTACCTTTACACAGTATATTTGTGGACACCTGGTGCCCAATGTCTGACATACACAGTTAGCAGGTTGTGACCCTGTGAGAAGAAAATTTTAAAAAAATGTAATGTTGCAGTGTGACTTTCACCTGAAATAAATTCAGTGGGTTGATCCTGAAAGACCCTAATTGCATCTTGAGGTGGCTACCTAAACTCAGATCTGTCTTCCCAAGTCCTGTGTATATTTTAATGGAAAAGCCCTTAGTAAAATTTGTATGAGTTATCTTGTCAAGTCTACAGATTATATGCTAGTGGAATAGCCAGAGTGATATTGTAGGCAATTTTTTTAGTTTTTATTTCAATTAATGTCTTAATAAGTTGTGAGTCATTAATAAAACAATTTTTGGCAGTTTTGTTCACCCGTTTGTATGCCCTTTCAGATAGCACAAGAGGTGTTGAGGATGAGCATTTCACTTACCCCAGATCAAATCATGGACCTGGCCAATCAAATCAATGAGACAATCCAGGGCCTACAAAATATTGACAGCATCTTGGAAGACACCCGTGATGACCTAGCTCTTGCACAGCGACTCAAGGAGAGAGCTGATAATGCTTCGTATGTCTTTATACCTTTATTGCATAAGCACTATTTCCTAGTTTTCTTTAATGAGGAATTATTCCCGATTCCTTGAGGATTTTTAACTGGCAAAGAGAAAAATATTCATGCAAATATGCTATACTAATGAGGAAGAATAAATGTGCATTTTCCATGCAGTGATAGAAGTGCTCTCTCAAAGAAGGCTAATAACGCTTCACATCTTAATTCCCCACTTCCCACTGATGTTACTCTTGTTTATTACCATTAATTTTCCAAGTTCTTTACATGAGGAATATTGCTTGAGCAGACAAGAAAGCTGTATTTAATCAGCTTGGTTAATTAGCAGAAGTTAAAACATTGGAACATGGGGAAAGCCAGGTCCTGACAAAATCAGTCTCTTGCAGTGCCTAATCCTTGTGTTTTAGTTGCTTCCAGAATCTTTTAACTTTTTTTCATTCATTCATATAAATTGCCACTTTACACGCAAAGTGGATGATGTTAGGCAGTTATAATAAAATTATCTTGTGTATATATGTTGATTTCAGACTGGCAGCAGCCTCCATATTGGAAATTGCCCAGAGTGTCCTAAATGCCCTGAATGGGTCACGGGAAGCGCAAGATGAGGCCAGGAAAGCCATTGATCAGGCTAAACAGGACATACAGTATGCTGAAAACGACTTCACAATGGTAAGTAAACTGTTTCAGCTGTTGTTATAAGAAATTGTAGTCTGCCTCTGGTCCATTATGAATCCTACCCCACCTCCCGTCTTCAAAAGTATTTACCTAGCACAATTATAGTCTAGCTGAGGATTATTTACTCCCTTCAGACCTTACAAATTTCAAACCATACCTTGTTTCATCAGTGCAAAAAGAATAAAAGTTGTCAATGATGAGTGCAATGTTAAGAAATGCTATTTTTAATTGATGGAACAGCCTCATGTACATCATAAGGTGTATGGTTGCGATACGGCTGGTGGTGCATGAAGAAATAAAAGTTTGTACATCTATACTGTATATGACATACAAGACACCAATTGCTGTAACTGGTAAAATTAAAATAAAGGGATGAAACTACAGTGAATCATAAATACATAATGTAAGTAGAATATAGACTTTATCATTTTTGTTGTATTACATGACACACATTCCAAAATAATGCAGTCTGAGTAAAAAATGGCTTATAAAATTATTGTAAAATTCATAATTAAGTGTCATTTAAAATCTCTCTACTTTGACTACATTTAAAAGAGCAAGTAATTTACACATTATTATTATTATTATTATTATTATTATCATTGCTTTTGTTTTGCGAAGAATCTAACTTGTTGACATTCTGTCTGATAAGATTGAGTCAGAAACTGCAGCTGCAGAGGAGAAGTCCGCCCAGACATCTGGCACTGTGAGGGGGTTGAACGATGACTTGAGTAAACTGAAAAGTAAGATCACAGCCAATCGTCTGAAGGTGGAAGATGCAGAGAAACTAGCTAATGATGCAGCAGCAATGGCGGCCAAAGCAGACCAGGTAAGTCTTGAGAGCATATTGTAAGCAAACACAATAACATTCAGGCAGTTCACTGTCTGTTAGATAGTTATATCTGTATCTTGGGTTGGGAGGTGACAGTAAGAAATGGTGCTTTCTGGGCACACTAAACACAATTCTAAATGAACCATGGGAGCAGCCATATTGTTTCTCCATCGTATACTTTACCTAATCACATTAATGTTTAAACATAAGGAAATGCTTCCAGCCCTCCCATACACTTGAAAGGTCTCTCCTTCAGTACTGTGTATAGATGAAGTGAAGTAACTCTTAAAGGTACCGCCACTTACCCTCTAGGTGGCACTCTGTATACTGGATATTATCAGCTTTAACTTTAAATAGGACTCAGAGAATCTGTGGATTTGTATTTTTATCGGTTAGCAATCCAAGTCTTGTTTGGTGGTACAGTAAGTAAACAATCATGCTATGTACACGTTATACATGTATGTATACTACATTTGTGTACATTTTGGTGAAATATCAGATATTTAGCAATTTTTATTACCACTTCATATGAAGTGTGCATTGGTAATGCCATATTTACAGCTATGTAGTACTGCAAGTACAATGGTCTGGTTCATAGGTTTGCCTATTTGCACATATTATCTCTTCTGATATATTTATATGTTTATAATATTATCAGTTTATATTTAATTACTGTTGCATTTTGACCTTGTTAAATTCAGTTGGTAACTGTTTTTGTTTTCAATTTGCAGACAACTGTTGATTTAGGACCTCTAACAGAAATATATGTTCATATATTGGTAGTTGATAGCCATTGTCTCACATTATATTTAAACCTGGTATGTTTTGATCTTTATATTGTCAGATGGCTATATTAATTATAAAAAAATGCAGGTGATTTTAGTTGGCAGAAGACGATTATGAATCCTGCTTTGCCTGCACTAAATGCTTATCACCCAAAACCTGTAAGTTATGCTTTCTGTAGACAGAAGACTTATGGTCCAATGTTCTTTGAAAACATCTCAGGGGCTAGGAAAAGAGGACTTGATCCAAAAGAGGACTTGATCCAAATCCAGTGAACAAGACATTTAAAGTTTACACCCTCCCTCAGACTCATCTAGTTTAGCTGGGGATGCGGGAATGTCTCCCCCTCCACCTGTTAAACTGCATCATGTGGAGGACATTTGCAGATGGACACCGAGATCTGGAATAGTGGGTGAAAATATGATAAAGCATTGTCCACTGTCAGCCTTCATTCCCCAGCTGGCTGACTTCTTTCCTTTTCTCCTGAAAGTAAGAAGCTAGTGCCGACAACAATTAAGGGATATCAGTTCTTAATTTCTGGCATATCCAGACATCGTGGGTGGCTTGACAATGGTCACAACAGAGATCTCTCAGACTTGCTAACCAACTTTGATCTGTATTGACCTCACTTGCTGACCCTCATCCCTTAGTGGAATCTGTCATGGGTCTTGACATGGTTCAACCTCTTTATATTCAGATTTTTGTCCACTGAAGTAGCTATCATACAAGACACACTTCCTGATAACCTTAGCTTCAGCATCTAGAGTAAGTGAGCTTCATGCTGTCTGTGGATCCAAACTACCTATAGGTTTTTTATGATGGTTCGGTTTTAATGACACAACTAGGTTTCTTTGCTAAGAACAGGCTTCCATCTACTGGCAACCAGAAAATAATTTTTTGGAACCTCTTGTCAATCAGTCCTTCGAGAGAGCCATGGCTACAGGATCCCGTAAGTGCTCTCCAAATGTTTATGAAACACCAGAGGCTTTTCCTTTCACTAAAAACATGGAAAGGAGAACATAACCCCACAGGCGTTATTGTTTGTGGCTAAAGGGAGTCATATAGTCAGCATAATCTGATTTTTCACTGGAACAGGTATCTCTGATGAGGATTTTGCCTCATGAAATATGAGCCATTAACCTTGCCTTTCAGTGCAATGTCTCAGCTAAAAATATAATGGTATCATTTGGTAGGCACACCCAGTCCACTTTTGTCTTTTTCTAATGCGTGACATGGCCTCACAAAACATGGGAGTAGAATCTCATTGGTCCCGTGGTTGCTGCCCAGATGGTCACCAGACCATGCTACTCCTGACACAGCTGCATCCTATGGTATTAGCTGTCAACTTTTGCTGGATTTGCCTGAGATAAACCTTTCTTTCTAATTATTTATCATGTGTAGGAGCCCACAGGGTAGTACCTTGCACATGTATATACACTTATATTCAGTTGTGTCAACTATTGTTTGGAGATTCTTTCCCTTAAACATAGAGAGTTCTTTTGACCATACAGGTACAGGTTGGATGCTCCTCTTCCCTTTTGACCATACAGGTACAGGTTGGATTCTCCTCATCCCTATTTTTCTAATGTTAATGTGATTGGGAAATGTATTTGGCAGAGAAAGGCAATTTTATAATAAATTCTGCTTTTCTGAAAATACTCACATAATCACATTATTATAAATCCTTTCCCTCAATGTGAGCATCCTGTCTTGGACAGTGCTCAAGATAAACTTGATGATGTCTGGTATCTGGAGTGCCACCTAGCCGTTGTGGGGAGGTAGTCTGTAAGGTTTGTGATTTTATAGGTTTGATGCCATTTTTCAGTACATAAATATGAATACATGGCGCCAGTATATCTGGTGGAGGAAGAATCCAGGAAACCCTCCAGGAAGAACCTCCTACCCAAATGGAAGCTACTGGCAAGCTTACTGACATAACAACATTGGTTGAGCCCAAGATTTGAACCCATATGGACAGAGGTGAGATGACCGTCTTAATATATGAGCACATTCGACCACTTGGCCACCCATGGTCCAGGTAATCTCTAAGAGTTATTTCCCTTTGTCTATACAACGTATCAGCAGAGAGACTTTTCATGTCTATGAGAGGGCTGGATTCTGCAGTTAGCAGAAATGATTCCTAATGTTAAAACGTTAATGTGATTGGGTAAGTATTTTCAGAGAAACAATTCACAATAAAAATTTTTTTTATACTTCCATTGGTCAGAGGTTATGGGATGGCCTGTTACCTGCCATCTGTTATTCATGTCCATCAGTCTATCCTTTAGCACAAGTTTGTTATCGCTACTAATAATCGGACATCAAGTTTAACCATTGTTTTAACCAACTTGAAAATCTTATCACTATCCTGAGTGGATGGCCACATCAACATTAGGTTTTTACCGTAAAACTATGATATCTAATTTGTCCTTAATGAAAATAGTGTCAATTTTACTTCCAATATGGTTGTCAAGATGGTCACCTTGAAAATCTTGTTATCACAATACCTGAATGGATGGCCATATCAACATGGGCTTTTCACCACATGACATTCCATGATATCTAGTTGTCCTTAAATGAAAAATTGGTGCTAATCTTACATCTAATATGGCCACCATTGCAACAGTCTTGAAATTTCCACAGCTCATCCAGAATTAATGGTCATATTGATGAAGGGTTTTCATCAAAAGGTTTCTTGTGATATCTAAAGTATTTGCCAGAAAACCTAGCATTTAAAATAAAATACACAAAACTTGTCATTTCATTCATTAATTTATCTTTTCTAACCTGTCACCAGGGAACTCCTAACACTGTCATCTTGTTTGCATGTTTTTTTAAAAAAGCAAAAGTTTTCAGTGCAATGAGCTTACTCACTTTCCTTTTCCGGTTCCTGGAAAAGTCCATTTTTAATGAAGGGTTGAGGGTCCTAGGGCTAAACATACATAGAAGGTTAAACCTGTGTTGTCTGCATCCAATATTTCCAGTGACTAGTTTTAATATTATTTCCAACATATTGAAGAAGATAAAAACAGCAAGCAGTTTAATGTACATGGGTTCAAAAAGGATGTAACTCCCAATGTTATGGGAAGTTGTACATTATTTGGAGCTTATAGAAGGCTGTGAGTTACATCACTCCTGTTGTCTGAAAAATAGTCTCACTATCACAAATATGGATGCTGTTTTACTAAAGAAATTCTCATTTGAAATGTAAACCTGATAGTGTTATGGACCTCATGGCAGCAATTGCATTTTGTGCATATTTCATACGATTGAGGCTTTCCATTTTTAAAATCGTAAGTTCGGGGTGGGGTGGGGGGACAAATTGCCAGGGGAGTAGGCAGATATTAAAGTAGATCTTAAATGAAAATGGAGCCGAGCTGAAATCCAATATGGCCACCATAACATCCATCTTGAAAATCTTGTTATTGCTATTCCTTCTAAATGGAAACTCCTAAATGAAAATTGTACCAATCTGATATCCAATATGGAGGCCATAGTAGCCAATTTCAAGATCTTGTTATCTCACAGGAATTTAAGAGATAGTTTTAACACTTAACATTTAAAAAAATATTTGGTCTTGGATTCCAGGAAATTCATTTTAGACAGTAGAGTATAAGTCATTTTTCTATTTACCATCAGAGAGAGTTGGCAGACTAATCAGCAACTTGTGATGTGCTGGAAAACACCTATGATTTGTTGTTAATAAGTGGTTGTCATTTTAGATGCAGCCCTACTTTCTTTCCAGCACAGATATGCTTTGATCTGTGACACATTGTGTTTGCTTCAAAATATAGATAACCTGTGTCAACAGGACATTGAATTTGCAAAAACAATGGGTGGACATCTTTTCTATATGTGTAACTAATTTTTCATTCTCACTGCTTATGCACATGCAGACATCAGTGCCAGTACCACCATTGTTTCTGTGAGGTTCAATTTTGAGATATGGGTGGTTTGTTTTCCTAACAATGACCAACAGTTCTTCTTGTCCATGAAAACTGTCCTGCTTCAACTGGGGTGTGTGTGTGTGTGTGTGTGTGTGTGCACGGTGGGAGGTGACATTGTAACATGAACTTGATTTTGCCACCTCAGGGACAACCCCGTTGTCAGAAATTTTTCTCAGAACTGGGTGTCATTTTTGTGCCAGAATTCATTGAAAATCTTTATTCACCCTCTTAATTTTGCAGAATGGACTTGTTCTAATTATTACTGTAGTAGTTATTATATTGGAAAATACACAAATTAAAGGTTTGAACCAATTGTTTTCAAAGCAGAATTATGCTTTTTGATAAAAATAGATACAGTGCCAGTACATGTTCATCTTGTGTGTACTACAGCATCAGTATGAAAACTTCTTTAACATTTTATAATGCAACAATGACAGCCAAGGAGAGATATTTTTAAATAGTACATTTTATGTGTATATTCTTATTCTGTGCAGGATGCTGCTGACCTGGAGAGAAAATATCCAGACGCACTGAAAAAGCTAAATGACCGATACAACTCCACATTTAATGCAAAAGCTAGAGTTGACGCTCTCAAGGGACGAGCTGATAAACTGGCCACAGAGACTACTACACAACTGAACAGGCTGCGCAGTAAGTTCCCGTCAATCTTTGAGTACTCAAATTAGCCTAGAATATCTTGACATTTGTTTTGTTAGGTTTTAGATCCTGTTGTTTTGCGGAGATGTGGCATACAATGCTACTCATGTCTGTCTGTCTGTATATTACAAACTTATTTCCCCTCTATAACTTCTAAAACGGAAAGTTTAGGCATGGAGCTGAATATCGAAAAGACCTTAGTAAAGTTTAATGTGCATCTTATATCATATTGATGGTATCATCTGTGACCTCTAGCAGACCTGCCAACCCTTATGATTTTGCCGTAAGTCTTACGAAAATGACCCTTAAAATACAAACTTATGGAATAAAAGCAAAAACTACGGAAAAATGATTGTTGCCAAAAAATCTAGATAATTGGTTCATCCATGTTTGATTTGAATCGGGTTTCATATTAAAATTAATGGAATTAGTCAGGGAACCAGACTAACTTTACAGCAGTGCCGTAGACGCTTCAAACTGCACAGAGTTTTTCGTGCGAAGTGTCTGCATGATCAAACAGTTGATTATAGAATTTTTAAATTATGGCATCCAGCAAGCTATGCATGTTGAAGACAAAAGGGAAAATAAGCCTCTTAAAAACCAGAACTACTTTGCAGGATTGCCCAGACAACAGCAACAATAACAGACCTATTTGGAAAGATACCAACATTGCTTTTGGTTCCAAAATAATGCTGATGCGCTTGATTGTCATATCTATCTTTCTGTATGCTTGTGAAACATGGACGCTCACATCAGATCTACAAGGAAGGATTCAAACCTTCGAAATGAAATGCTACCACAAGATCTTGGGCATCTCATACATTTACGATGTAACCAACGAAGAAGTCCACAACAGGATCCAATGAGCCATCGGATCCTATGAAGACCTCTTGACCACTGTAAAAAAGTGCAAACAGAAGTGGTACGGTCACGTCTCAGGATCATCTGGACTGGCAAAAACAATCTTGCAAGGCACAGTGCGAGGGTGCAGAAGAAGAGGCAGACAGAAAAAGAGGTGGGAAGACAACATTAAGGATTGGACAGGCATGGGATTTTGGAGATTCCCAAAGAGCAGTAGAGAACAGGGAAAGATGGAGAGAATTGGTTTTAAAGTCATCTGTGGTGCCCCAAAGACCTCTTGGGTTAAGGGATTGATGATGCTGATGATGATGATGATGAAAAAGTGTTAATAATCATCACAGAAGAATAAAACGGAATATTCAGATTCTTGCAAATAAAAACAGGAAGGGACACAATTACGTTATTGGACATCACGTGCCAATTTGAGTCTATCTCATGGCAGGAGATATGATTGCCATCATCATGTGCAATGGAAAAAATTTCAAGGATTACATCAGACAGAGATAGCAACAAGCCATTGAGCTTTTTTACATACTTAGGAAAATCATTACCATATTTTAAGTTGTACTATAGAGATCAGTTCGTGTTCTTTTAAAAGAAAATATGTATTTTGTCAGATTATCCAAAATAGAATGATATGAATGGATTGACCATCATTTTTGTGATGGATTCTGTTGCCAAAGACAATCTGTATGTTACAAAATAATGTCAGTATTAAAAATAGCTTCAGTCACCAGTTTGCGTATACAAGTTATGACCTGGGTCACATTCATAGTAAATTTCTAGCAATGATTGAGACTTGTTTGGCTTCAGTGAATTTATTTTGTTAGTATTTCTCTCAAATAGTTTCAGCAACCTGATAACTTCCATGGCTTGTGAACTTGCCAGGTCTATAGAGAAATTAAAAAATACACTAATTATATCATTTTGGGCCAGTTCACACTTATCCCCAGTAGCAGCACATGATCACAATAAACAGAATGGCATATTTTACCAACAAAAATCAAACACCAGAAACGCAGCCAGAATTCTTTATTTGTAGAAGAAAATGCTGAATATTATCACGTTTTTTATTGGCAAGCAGGAATATAATGCAACCTAGATTTCATAGACCATATCCAACAAACATTGAATTTATTGGTTACAGTAATACACAATCCTGACAATAATGACATAAATTTCTGGACAAACCATTTTGGGAAAATCTATAATTTTCATTAGTATACAAATTCTTTGGACAGGAGGAAAAAAATTTTATTTTCTGATGTCTGGATAGTTAGATCAGTGAGAGTACTTTGCCTTTTCAGACAGGTTTTTTTTTAACCACAATACTGCAATATTAGACATTCCATTCATTTGTCATTTCTATCAGCGGTGTTGAAAGGTCCATATCAAGTGGGCATGTTTGGTCTCATAGTGGTTGAGATGCAATTTCATTTTCATTTGCTTCTCGTTGATTATGTTTGAAAGTTCTTGCTTTACTCTTATTTTAGGTATGAACACAGAATTCAGTATGTATGAGAAGGAACTTCAGACCTTGGCTGGCAAGATAGATGAACTGAACGCCAATATGACCATATACCTAGAAGCGATACAGCAAAAGGCAGAGGATTACAGATTATGCAAAACAGCATAGTGGCCATGTCCCACTCCCAGTTCTTGACTTGTTATTAGAGCTTCTGAATTTATGAAAGTAGTAGTACCATTTTATTGGCATTATGGGCCTTGTATTTTCAGAACTTTTGAGTATGAAATTCAGCTTTGACTCTAAACCCTGAGCTAATGTAGTACTTGAAATAGTGTTATTCAGCATGCAGCAAGAGAAACCAAAGTGAAGATCATCCTTAAACTTTTATCGAAGTAAAATCACACAGCACCAAAATTTACAATGTTCAGTCTTTGTTTGTTGGAGTTGCTTGCAATGAAAATTCCAGTAAAAATGGTCATGATTGGTATAAATGTACTGTGTATAGGATAATACTGTTGTATATTAAATACGTACCAAGATTATGTTGTACCTGGGACACTCTATGGAGGGATTAGATTCTGCTATATACCTGTACCAAATAACAGTAACACCCAGATTGTGTACCAAACAACAGTGACACCCAGATTATAACAGTGAAAGGACCATTTATATTGACAATAATTTTTACAGAAACTGCAGATCATAGATTGTCAAATTAGTATCATTTGAAATGGACAAGAATGTAATATAGATTTTATTTCAGTCTATGAATTGCATGTCTTGTAAAATGAAATTTTTTCAGGAAAAAATAAGATCCTTACAGATTTTCTGGACCTTTTCTTTTCTTCTTGGTACAGTAGTCTTTGTTAAGTAATGAGCATGAATTCTATTTTAAAAGAAAACATGTGTATGAAACATATATTCTTGATTGCTAATTTTTTAGTTTTCCATGTAAAATAAATATTTGGTCAAAACCAGATGGAGTGGGGAGACTGCTCATTTTACAACAGTGTTGAGTCACTACCCTCCTCGCACAATGCTACCAGGTTGCACCAAATAAATGACAATGTTAGGTGTAAACTTGCATGGCATTAATAGTTTGATTAATTTTGTCAAGTTAAAATCAATCATTTTGTAATTTGTAAAGATATATTAGTTTCATTTCTTGTTCATTTGTACTTGTACATCACACTTTGTACATTTTCAGGATTCTAGCTTTAATTTGTCCCAGATTTCCACACAAAGAATGTACAGTTTCTCCAAATCTATCGTTATTTCAATCAGAACTCAGTTCTAGTTTTGCATTGTGTTAGTAAACTGGTGAACATGTCTTAAACTGCAAGTCATTTTCACAAACTGATATCTCAGTCCACTGTGGCTTGTTATTGTTAACTTACCTGATTACTGTGCACAATTTATATTTCCCCCAACTTTAGTTTGATGTGTTTTAATTTCTGACAGAAGTGTCGTGTGTATAATTCAAAAGCATTGAAGCAGTGATCAAAACAATTGTTTGCAGAAATGGCTGTCCCTCATTATAACACTAGTTGGGGTCCATAACCACCAACCACATTATATACCGTACTGCATTCTAGAAAGAAAGGTGGCATGTACAAAACTGCAATATGTTGAGAATAGCATTATATACCGAACTACTGTATGATGGAAACAATAAATAGGCAAAATAATGGTCTTTTAAACAGGAAATACAGATATAACAATAAGCTTAAAAAAGTTTGTCTTTCAATCCATGTTGTTAGACACGGGTATGATTTTGGTCATGGGGTTTCATAGTGGTACAGTGTTACATTTGTAATCACATTATAATAAAGCATGTTATGATGAGGGAAAGCTGTGTTTTCAGTTTGCATTGTTGCAGTAGGAGAACACGTGTATTAAATAGTTGGAAAGTATATGCACATTTTTATTTAGTATAAGAAAATCAAAGATTACTCCTTACAAAGTTTAATATGATCAGACAGGGCCTTCATTTAGAGTGTGGAAATAAGATGTAGTTAAAGCAGATTTATTCAAGTTTGGTTAAGTGTTAGAACAAATATGGCCAGTAGAATATGTTTTATTAATCACTTCCATGGAACTCTTGTTGACGGTGCTATAATGATAATGTGAACAAATTTATCAGCAAAATATTTTTCTATGTACTCTACACATAGTTTGTCTGTGATAAAGGACTCCATGTGAAAATTGTGTTGTAATTCAGACATTTTGTTTAGTGTGATGCATTTCATCCTTTAGGCGTACATTTTAAATTTATACATTTTCGAACAGAATCTTTCAAACTTATCGATCCATAGATTATTTTCTTAATCAGTGACAAATTATGCAGTAGGGAGATTCTGCCTGGTGTAAAAACAATGCAGTACATCTGGACTTCTACTGTCGACCTTTGAAATGGGTGATGACTTGTGTAAGTTTGACCCTAATGCACAATTTGACTTATACAGTGTAGACACAAGTCCAAATGTTTCTTGCCCATTCATAAAATATTACACATAATAGAGACTGTATTCTATGAAATGCTGAATGAAGTTGAATGAATTTGAAAATAATATTCTATTTGTATCCTGCTTATTCACTTTTATCATGCCATTTATTATGATGTATGTCACAGTTTTGACCTAAATGTCATAATACTTTTCTTTCACTTTATGCCCCTTGTAATAAGGTCATAATCATGGATGAAGAACATGGTGCTTCATCCTCAGAATTGCTTTTAACATTGGTAACTATATCAGATACAGTTATGTGGAATTCCTGAGCAATATTATGGTAGTTCTGTTTTTCTTATTTATTTAGTTTTTCAGATGTATTGGAAATGATGACTTTATAAGAAACACCAATTTAACTGTGTGTAAACAAAAGTTTAGCCAGCTTTGTCATATGAAGTCATTATTCAGTAAAATTTGCCACATGAAATATTACAGTGAAATCCTACTATAGCACAAAACATGATTGTGCTATGTACCTTACTGTACCAACCAAGTCAGTCAAAAAAGAAACCTGTGAGGTAGAAGTGGGTACAAAACTAGAAATATGAGAAATACACATGTGCTACCGAATGTTCTCATGGATTCCATAAGAGTGGCTCCATAATAATTCTGTAGAAGATACACACTCAGAAGTTTAATCCTTAGGTATTTTCTCACAGATGTGTTTGGAGTCTGTGCCCAAAAAATAAAAACAAAAATTACATAAGGAAAGATGACGAACATTGTTGGTTCAGTTTCTGTGCCCAAAAAAACGAAAGAAAAATTACATGAGGAAAGATGAAGAACCTTAATGGTTCAGTTTGTACACATGTGTACATCCCAAAAACTGATTGATTTGCACCTGCTTCCAGCTACTGTCATGTTTGCCCTGTTGATTGGCTTGTGAACACCTACCTATATCTTGAGCTAATTGCCATCAACACAGGGCTTCAAGCTTCCCTTAAACAGTAAAATCTTTATGTTTTTGTGTAAACCATTATCCATTGTAAATACCCACTAGTTAACACTTTGACACCTATTTGTTGGAACACTTCAGCAAAAAGAATTGTTAATGAACAATGGAGTAATTTTTTTATAGGGAATGGGTGACATTATTCACTGGTCAACTGATGATATAATTGTGTCTGACAATGCAACTAAGCCACATGCAAATGTTGATATCTTTTTTTTAATATTTTTTTTTAGGGCAGGTAATGATTTTATACATCCTTACTCAGTAATTTGAAGAACCTTCAGCTGCTATGAGACTGACTTTGATGATTAGCAACTACTTTAATTAATTGCTAAAATATAATGCTTGGACTTCCAGATAAAGATAAAATGCCACTTCCTATTGCGCCCATTCCACCAAAAATGAATGTCTTTAATTGATTATTATGACAATCAGATCCTATCTGCATTAGAAGACAAGATAATTTGACCTGATTAATTCACCATCTGCAAACTGGTACTTTATGATATGTTCGCATATTACTGACAAGCTGTGCCTATGTCACATGGCCAAAAGGGCATCTTTGGTGGCTGCACTGGCTGCTAGAGGTTATATATTCCTCACAGCGATGAGACACAGTTGAACCAACATATCAACCAGAATTTTTCCCTTTAACAAGTTGCAAACATTATGAAACCAGTCAAGGACCAGGGGATCATTACACATCCCAACTAGATTGGTGGGAATGCCTAAACATTCCTTCAGGCAGTATATTCATTGATTTACAAAATCAGGCGAGAATCTTTCTTTTGTGCTTGATTGTTTATGCCATTTGAATGAACAACCATCTATCAGATATTGTTTGAGTGATGATTGTACACAGAATGCATTGAGGAAAAACAAAAATAAGACTTGATGGCTTTATTGTTCGTGGGTAAGAAGACTTTATGGCTTTATTGTTCTTGGTTAAGAAGACTTGATGGCTTTATTGTTCATGGTTAAGAAGACATGATGGCTTTATTGTTCATGGTTAAGAAGACTTGATGGCTTTATTGTTCGTGGTTATGAAGACTTGATGACTTTATTGTTCGTGGCTAAGAAGACTTGATGGCTTTATTGTTTGTGGTTAAGGCGGCTTGATGGCTTTATTGTTCATGGTTAAGAAGACTTGATGTCTTTGTTGTTCGCGGTTAAGAAGACTTGATGGCTTTATTGTTCATGGTTAAGAAGACTTGATGGCTTTATTGTTCATGGTTAAGAAGACTTGATGGCTTTATTGTTTGTGGGTAAGAAGACTTGATGGCTTTATTGTTCATGGTTAAGAAGACTTGATGGCTTTATTGTTCATGGTTAAGAAGACTTGATGGCTTTATTGTTCATGGGTGAATAATAATAAGATGAATATGTATCATCTTTTTAATGAGTTGACATATATTGAAAAATAAACTGCAATCCGAGTGCACTGATTGACATTTGACACAGCTCAAATGAACATTCACAAATTGAAACATTTAACATCTATCTTCATATAAAGAAAGATGCAATAGCTAGATACTTTCTTCCTTCAAGACACATCTTGCCAAAATGTAAAGTCAAACTCGTTTATTTTGGCACAAAACTTTGCAGTAGTTCAAGAAATTGGTGACATTGCAAAATTGCAGGAACCAGACCACAGTTGTTATATCCTAGTTCGTGTTGTAATGAAGCATGTTATAGCATTGTTTCACTGTACATGTTTGAGATTGTGATGTTTGGATCAACCTCCATAGTAGAATTTATAATATTAAATGTATTCTTGATGCATGTTAAGTATTTCAGTGTAGGTTAGTGCCATAGTTTTTGTATGTATCCATAATTGAGTTGTACCCAATTTTTTAATTGTCCCATTGGATATTCATATTTACATGTTTTTATAAAGCCTTTGATACACATATTTGCAGAATTGTTTAGAATAATTTCTTCTGTACTTAAGATATGCTATTTCATATATTCACATGGTTAGTGTACTTAAAATAATCCCACGTATTTGTAAGTTTTTTGTTTTCCCCCTGCCTTTTCACAAAAAAGCTGAGGACATAGTATCCACATTTCTGTACATCCATCTCCATCCATTTGTTCATCAGTCTGTCCATTACACTTTCATTTATACTCTATAATTTTAAAGCCATTTGAGATTAAGTGATGAAACTCAGTGTACTTGTCAGTAAAAGATGCATCACCTGCAGTATTATGGGTAATGTCTTCAAGGTCATGGTCACAGCTAAATATATCGAGATATTTGGTCACACTTTACTTTCCATTAGGTAACTTCCAAGTGATGTGAGATTAGGAAATTAAACATGAAATACTTGCACATCATCATTAGAAGGTGTGTCATATACCAATTTGGGGTCTCTTTCTTAAAGTCAAGGTCAGTTGTATTTTATTTTTCCATCACACATTCCAGTCTGCTGTATAAATTCAGAGGCTTTTTAGATCAAGGGATGAACATTACATACTTCTACATCATTAGAAAGCAATGTCATGTACCATACTAGGAGTCCTGTCTAAAACATCATTGTCACAGGTCTATATTTTAAAGTTTCCCATGAATTTCCATTCCATTATGAAACTTTAATCCCTTCCAGTTTTAGGGATTAAACATTATCATTAGAAGGTGTGAAATCTTAACACATCAGGAGTCCTGTCTTCAGGGTCAGTGTCATAGAGAGGAAGGGACATTATGATTGAAAACCTAAGAGACCAACCAAGTTGGCATCTTAAGTTTTAATCATGATGTCCTTCTGCTCAGTGACTTCATAGTTATTTGAGAATTAGGGATGAAATTTGGTATACTTCTACCTTGTCACAGGAAATTGTGTTGTGTACCACATTTGGGGTCCTGTCTTCAAAAGAACTTTCACAGACCATTATTAATGTTTCAGTAACATTTTCAATTCATCTCTATAACTTACAAACTGTTTAAGATAACTCGATGAAATTTGGCATACATGTATTTGGTTATTAGTAGATATATTATATTCCACATTTGAGGTTCAGTCTTAATGGTCTGAGTCATGGGTCTATATATTATGGTCCCTTTGGTTTTGCTTCTTAAAAGCTTTTTGAGGTTAAGACACTTATGTTTTTCTCAATTTGATGTCATCTTATTGCACTGATGAATTACTTTCCCTTTGAGATAGAGCCAAGGAACTTGGTTACTTTTCATGTCAGTCCAGTAACTATACAGGTCTACCACAACGGTTAGTCAGATTTCATCAATGTATACTTTTGGTGACCTTGCCATGGTAGGCAGGGGACAAAATTCACTTAATTGACTTGCCCTTTTCTGAAACATGCATGTCTCTTTAGAGACCTCTACACAATTCCTTTATTCTTTTTTGCATTTTATGTATCATTATCAGAAGAGATTATCAACAATTATCGGGGTCAAGATGAAGATTGTTTTCATATTGTCAACTTGACAAATAATACTTTGAACATCATATTTGACCTTTCTCACTATTTGTAAGGTTTTGAAATTGGTTGTTAACAATTGGCATAAGTTACCTAACCATGAAATCTAAGTCCAGTATATAGTTTTTTCATAATCTTAGACATATGAAAGACTTGAATTTATTTACTTAATATCAAAAGAAGGAAAATCTCATAATCAGATAATTGGCTTATTGCCAAGCTCTAGTCATTTTCCCCCCTCTCATGGTCAGTTATTACATATTCAAAGTTCCAGTGACCAATCTTATTGGGGGATTTGAATAATTTTGTAACCCTGTCTAATTAAGTTTGAGCTTTGGGCCAGCTTGGTTAGATGTCTGGGCACTTTTCACCCTATCATATATGCATGAACAGTAGATTCAACTTCACTTTCATAAGATTTTTGTGAATTATCACTATAAATGCAAAATTTCAGTTACATAATTTTTAAAGTTTGATTTTAAACCAAAGACTTGGAATGGCTGTACTTGAACTAATGATACATTTTAGTGGAAATAATTTTAGTTGGATTAAAAGACTAGATGGTACCTTTCTAATACCCTGTAGGAAAGACAGAAGAAACTTTTAACACAAAAATGAACTTTACAGAAATTCTTCTGTTTTAACATTATTCATGAATTTTATGTTGAATGGCAATCATTGATTAAATTCAATAGGTAAAATTTCTAAACTCAGTTTTGGCCATTGTTTCATAATGTAGGAAATGTATAATTTGTTTCTTACCATTTTGCCTTTTCTTTTTCAGAATTGATACATATTAGCTTCAAGTTAGAATTTGCAAGATGAGCTATTGCATGAGAATATGCATAAAACTTTTTATCAAGCATTCAGGTTTAGTAGATATAAATAAATATATACTAACCAAAGTAATAAAGGCACACCTTTAGTAAAGTCATACAGACATACACAGAGAGCATTAAGCTTTGTAATACAACCTCGGTGAACAAGTTGTACCGAATCTCATATTTTTGTATATTTGTGCATTGTACCTTAGTAATTATTGACACAAGTATTTTTAACTCCTCTTGTAAGAAGTTTTATGAATAAATAATGCATATACATGTATTTGCTGTTGTTACCTACCCATGCATGACATGTCTTTAAATTTATTGATTTTACATTATTCATTTGCTACAGAACTGTTCTGTATATAATAGTACAAATACAAATGTCCCAAGGTGTTTTTTGCAGACTAATCAAACAACCAAGTGAGTAAATATGCAACATGGACAATATATGTTTTAAGTATATGCTGCTATAGTAGCAAGAATACAAATCAGACCTATGCTTGTGTCATACAGTCCAACACTCATACTGAATAATATCAAAGGCACATTTCCTTGTTATATTTATGATTAAAATAGAGTTTATCACTATGGTATGGTGGACTTGTAGGTAGTAGTAACCAAAGCACAGGGAGAAAACCACCAAGCATTAATGGATGACCTTTTGCCCATGTACAAACTAATAACTGCAAAGTTCTAAAGCAAATACCTGACTACAGCATGATCTATATTTTAGACACAGTGTGGTGTCAGCTTCATAGAAGAATATTAGGGTTCAGTACACCATAAAGAATACAGTTGACATAATAATAATAATAATAATAATAAAATTAATAACACTGCAGTTTGGAAGAACAGTACCTATTGATTCTGTTGGATACTCTTAACAATTAAACTACATAGTCACTTTGTCAAGTTAAATTTATCTTAAATCCACTGCTTAATTATTAGTCACAAGAAGTTGAAAAAAAATTGTCATTTTTCTAGTTTATTTAAACTTTGTTGTGACAGATGGCTTCACAGCATACCAAATTATTCCCTTTTCGAGTCTGATTAAAATTGAGATATACTTATAATCAGTAAATCTCATGAGCACCAGTATGTTCTGTTAACCCTTTGATTTACCAATCATATTACAGTTTTCATATTTATGAAAGTTTAAAAAGTCATTTAGAACATATATTCTCAAATGGTAATTCTCTTAAACTAGAAATGCAACGTATATCTTATAGGCTACAAAAAGTCTGCTGCCTCAATGCAACCAAATACATGAACTTTTATTGGTGCCATTCAGATCTTTCTTATATTGAGATCTGTTTTAATCACATTGCTGCCAATTCCAAATCAGTCCTTTCTTAAACCAAGCCCAGTAAAAGTACAAAATAAAGAAAAATGAAGTTGAATGAATAATATTACACAATGCATGTAAGCTTCAATGTTATAGTCCATTCTGCCCAAAATTAATTGTTCAAATAGGTTAAACGGACCTATTTGCCAAGATGTTATAGGAAGCATTCATAGTTTGCCTAAGCACAATTGAGGATTTTGAGTCTGCGAGTTCTTTCTCAAGTGCTTTGCATGAAGCAAGCCTTGTAGGATCATTACATGATTCATTTTATTAATAATCCATTAGTTTTAAACTAAATTACACCTGTATGGGATATTTAGTTCAGATGTTTTGAGTTTGTTGTAATGAACTGCAGGTATCAACCAGTAGAAACCAGTCTGATCATTGAAGAATATTCTCTGATGACATGTACAATGACAGGTTGCCTTCTGTCATCCATTCTGTCTTCTCAGTATTTCTTTCATATTCCTCATAAAACTGAAAAGAGCCCAGGCATAGTTTTTTCTCTGATTATGGAAATCCCAAGAGCTTGATTGTTTCAGGTACCTTTATCAGAAGCATTCATCACAAGTCCTCAAATGCATTCATAATAGATATATTTAACATTATCACTTTTGTAAATTTACATGTCATATTTAATGCAAAAATGATTCTCAAGAATAAAATGTGCAGTCTCTTCAAGAATTTTTTTTCACATAATTTTTTGACCCTACATTTTAAAATTTCTAAGTATTTTGGTTTTTATACAGTTCTTTAAAACTTGGATCTGTCAATCTATCTCTCTACCTACTTGCCTACCTACCTATCTTGTCTTAGTTTAAACAGAAGGTGCTGCAATACATACATAGAAATTCTTTTTATTCTTTTGTAAAATGGTGACAGCAAATGCATTTTTGTGGTTACTTCTGTATGGATCCAAAACACTACTGCTTCCAGGAGATTTTCATTTAACTGGATGCGTAGGTGATTGGCTACTTCAGTCATGCATGTGTAGAAGGGTGAAAATTGTACTTTTGTTTTTTCTTTTGCATATTGGATTTTCATGTCCTAGCCCAGTTTGACTCCAAATCCAAAACTTATCCTACTTTTTGCACAGGTTCATCTGTCCATGTGCATTCCAAACTGGTCTGAATTAGGTCTAAGGCCAGAAAGTCTAAAATCCTGACACAAACTCTTGATTCTGAAACCAGTAACTTTTGGGCCTGTAAAAAAAATGGGGCTAAAATAATATTTTATTTCAAGTAGAAAGTCTACATGTTTGATATCGTTATACAGCATCATTCCCCTTCTTGGTAATACCGCCCTATTTGGTGTATCATATATGACAATGTGACAGCTCAGAAGTAGGATACTACTTCATGATGACATGTAAAGGTGGCATTTAGGTTAAAGAGTTAAATGGACATGCTCAGTATCAGAGCCTGTTTTTTTTTGACACTGTTGGCATGGTTTAACACCAAAGGATTGCGTATCTTCATAGCTGCCTGTTCAACATAGTCAGTGGAGCACTATAATAATCATGCAATCCATTCGTCTCCATCAAAAAGGTTTCAGCTAGATACTTCCTTGTAATTTTGGCTTTCAACCTAATTTGGTATCCAGCTTTATACTGAAGAAATCTCAAAAATGTCTAAACTTCTATGTCAACATGTAGAGGAGTTATGGTCCCTAGTTTGTCTATTCTCCTTTCATTTTCATGGCTTAACCATGCCAAGGATTGTTTTCAACCTAATTTGGCATGTATCTCTATATTGTCTGAAGAGACCTTGAATGAATTTGGTTTTTAGTGTTCCACAACATCATTCAGTTTATCCCACTGATCCATCATGCTCTTGACTCTGGTTTCTGCAGTATAACTTTATTAATGTTTGTTGGATTTTAAACCAACAAAAATTGGCACATGGCTGTATATTTCACAAGACCTTGTATAAGTTTTATTTCCAGTGCTCCACAACATTATTTACAGGAGTTATGACCCCTGTTTGTAATCCCTCATGACTTTAGTTTCTGCAACAGAACCTTACAAATTGTTGTTAGATTTCAACCAAATTTAGCATGGAGATTTATGCCAATGGGACCTTGATATCAGCCATTCCATGCCATTATTAACAGTAGCAGACAGATGGACAGATTCACATATCCAAGTTTTAAAGAATTGTGTAAAAATACTCAGACATTTCCTGCATTCCACATTATCATTTAAATCAGGTTTGGTCCTTGATTGTTTATCCTCTTAATTTTGGTTTCTGTATCAGTATTTTATTAAGGACTCTGGAATTCGTCAAAATTTACCTTGCACCTTTATGTTGATGAGATCTTTAGTGAGTTGGATTTCTAGTTTTCAACATCCTCATTTTGAGGAGTTACAGTTACCATCCATTTTCCCAATTGGAGTAAAGTGCCTTACTTGGAGATATTGTAGCTGTCCTGGACTGATCCTAAGGCATCATTACAATTTTGGTGTGAACATTATGATTTTATTAATTTATATTATGTCTTTTGCATGCCTGTGTATGGATTATGCTTTTAGGTACATTGATCAAAATACAAGATGGCTAGGACCTGCATTACTAACCCAAACATCAGTTGTGTGTCAGAAAAGCCTAGAAATATGGCTGCATATTTGAAAGAGTACATATTCTTTTTTTAGCAGCTGTACATGAAGAATATTTCATAGAAAATAGACTAGTTTCTTTAATTTGAAAACCAGCTCCACTGATTCCTTATATTAAATGAAGAGAATAGATTCAAGCGCAGGATGTCATGTGAAGCAGCCTTTATTGATTGACTTGTAAATGAGTCTGAATGTTAGGGAGTAGATTTTTTAAATTTAAAAATGTGATGTGAGAAAAAGGACAAATCAAGAGTGTATGAGAAATTTGTAGAAGAATATAAAGGCAGTGTAATACAACACTCAAATTCAGTATATCACAATGTTCATCAGGAGATTTGTGTAGTCTACTTTACAGTCAGAGTAGAAAGTTAACCATGAAAACTAGATCAAATGTGTTGGTATATGGACTTAATAACTTTGTTTATGGTTGAATTCTTGTACTAATCCTTTGTTTGTCCCAATTTGTGATAGTACTTTAACTAGCTACAGATCTTGGTTAGTAAAAAAAATATTAATGTACATTTTAATACAGTTTACTTTAATTTTAACAAGTAATATGTTGATTACACTTTTTAAAGTAGGCCATGATTCCACCCAAATCTTTGCCATGAGTCTGGCATGCTAAAACTGGGCCAGTGTGGCTCCTCTGTTTAAGCTCCTGCACTTCTGGTACCCCTGACAATGTGCACCCTAGCACTTCAGATCTTATAAAAGACACCAAAAATATACAAATACCTAATTATGTGTGGACAAGTCCAACAATGACTAACTCGGCATAATTCACGATCTACATATTCATATACTGATAAAGCAAGTACAAGTTCTAACACAATTCTCTAAAAAATTCAGTTATGCATTACGATGCAACATAGTAGTAAATTACACAATCCACTTTGATTCCAGTTCAACAATCTACAAAACGTTAATCTTGCATGTTAAGAATTTACTATATGCTATGTTATGATATCTTGATAATTCAGCTATACATGGAAGATTCCATTTTTAATTAACTTTACGTAATAAGGTATCAATCTTACAACACCTATTTATGAAAGTAATACAAATTTTGGGTGAAGGCATGTTACCTCAAGAAGCCTTTGTTCGCAAATCCAAACCTAGAATTCCAACTAGAATTTTCTTCCCGCCTTTAACGAGTGCACAACTTATGCCACTCAGAGTACAGTCTAATAGCTCTCAACTTCTCTATGATCCACCCCTGGCGAGGTTCACACATGTACTGATCAAAAAATGGATTTAGTCTGAACATGAGTGGTAACTTGTTTAGACTCCACCCTAGATTTTAATCTCAATTTTGATTGGATAAGATCTGGTCTCTTTGAAAACTGCCTTGATTAATTTAACGCCTACTTGTCACTCTCTGGTTTTCATTTTCCCAAAGCCCGAAATCACTTCCAAGTCGGTCATGACATCACTGATGGATTACAAAACAAACACTGAAGTCTCTGCCCCATCATCCTGGTTGTAGAATTCCCTCTGAATGTATCATGGACGGGTTGTTGCATAATGGTCAAACAACAGATAGGCAGTTTCTTTGTGTCCTGAATTGGATCCATACTCGTAATCTTACATAATCTTACATAATACGTATTGACATTATCCAATTCCCACGCAAGCATTCTTAACTACAAATTAACTTTAAGAAGATATGTATACATGAGGCATCTGCAAATTTTCCCACAATGTTATAGGTAAGAAAATGAAGAATGAAGTACAGAACTCCTTGAGTTTAAAGGGATAAAAAAAAAACATGCTTTGTAAGAAATGATCACAAATCTGAACATTATGGTTTTCTTACCTGTAAAATAAACTTAAAACTTGAGCCTCAAGAAATGCTCAAAAGATTCAGCAGAATTGTTTTTTAAAAAACCTTTAATGAAGTTTAATTTGCATTATACTTCCTTTGTACAATACATTCGCGTGAACATTTGGGTCATTCAAAAGCAAACATTTAGCTTTGATAAATAAATAAGTCATTTATTATCCATTATATACTAAAAATATATTACCTTGAAAATTTTTATTACACTTTTAGAATTTCATGATGGTGTATGTTGGAGCTGAACATTTCAACTATGTATTTAGAAAGTTTATTTCCATGTTACAATCCACAAGCTGCAAAAGTCAAGGGTGTTCATAATTCAAAGTAAGCTCTTGAATTCCAAGACTCAATAAATACATGCAATACATGCAATACAAGTCTGGAAAATATTTGGAGTTGCCATGCACAGAAATTTGAAAATAACACGGCATTCATAAATGTGGATCCCCTTTTAGTGATTGCTCCAACATAAATACTATCAGTAGCACTAGCATCATAATTGGCATACATAGTGTCACTATCACCTGTAGAGAGATTCTGTAGTCACGTGTCTCCAAGTGTGTCACCTGTGTCAGGATTCTGTCTGAGCCTGTTTTAGTTTTTGTGTGGCTTCATGCATCAGGTTACAGGCTTTTTTATGCTTTGACCAGTGCTGAACTTGACACTCCCTGAAAACACAATAGAAGAAGTCTCAGCATGTTGGGATGGTCAAATTATGCTTGCTAAGCAGACATTTTCATTTGGTCCTGTCCATCCCTTGAAGATGGTAAGCACAATGCAGACAAGTAAAATTTGACAAGCATATCTATCCATATGTTCTGATGGCTTTAATAGGCCATTATTACAATTTTTAAAATTTTTGTCAATATTTTTGACATATTTTTCCTGTTTGAAAAATGATTAAAGATAATTAAAAAACCATTTGGGTAAACAAATAACATTTTAGACTTCTTTGGTGAAAGCTTAACTGCGCAGTAAATTCATATTTGCCAATGTTTTTAACTTTTCAACTACATACACAAACAACAGAGAAAGCTAATCTGAAGATTTCACCCTCACACTAAGGACTTCATTCAGCAGACTGACTGACAAGTTCAAGTTCGTCTGCAGTATCATGACACATCCACACTGTTTGCCCTGGCCATACTATAACTTGGAACTTGGTAATTATCCTAGATTGGGAACAAGCCTGGTTCAAGCAGGGGGTTAAGGAATCGATCTACATCTGTGCACACAAACCGATGCTGAACAGGGATGGAGGCCATTACAACCAGCCGCATATCTGTTAACATCCCTCACCATTCCATCGAGCGATGTTAATAGTCGGTAGAGATTAAATCGGTCTGCTGATGAAGTCCTTACCATGAGCTTCAGGTTAGCTTTCTCTATTGTTTGTGTATCTAGTTGAAAAGTTAAAAACATTGGCAAATATGACATTTAGACTTATTTGTAGCTCTACTGATCAAAGACTAGAAGAGCTTATGGGATGGCCTGTTGTACATCATCTGTCCGTCTGTTAGCATAAGTTTGTTACTGCTGAGCCTCCAAAACTACTGTAGGATTACCATGAAATTTCACACACACACTCATCCCAATGTCTAGATGGCTCTAACTGAAAACAGTGCTGCCCAGACATCCAATATGGTCACCAATGCAGCCACCCTGAAATTTTTTATCAGTACTCCTAAATGGATGGTTGTATCAAGACATGGTTTTCACTGAAAGACTTATTACGATGTCTAGCTGGCCCTGTATAAAATGGTACCAATCTGACATCCAATATGGCTGTCATCTTAAAAATCTTATCACTACTCCTCTTGAATAGATGGCCATATCAACAAGGCGTTTCGCTAAAAGACTTATTATGAAATCAAGCTAGTCTTAAATAAAAACGATATCAATCTGACATCCAAATATGGCCACAATGACAGCCATGTCAAAACTCTTATCATAACACTTCTTTTAAACGAAAATTTTGCATCTTAAAATGTTGTTGTTGCTACTCTTCCTGAATGGAAAATCATATCTTGAATCTGCTGTTATCTCGACTCTTGTCCAACAGATTGCTATATCGGCATGGGGTTTTCACCAATTGACTTCTTCTGATACCTAGTTTCTCCTGCTACAATAACTGTCTTAAATATCTTGTTGTCACTATACTCTCCCTGAAAGGATGATCATTATGACAATGGTTTTCAACAAGTCCTAAATGAAAATGGTGTTGAGTCACATATCCAATATGGCTGCCACAACAACTGTGTTAAAACTCTTGTCACTACTCCCTATGAAAGAAAGATCATTATTACGTGGCGTTTTTACCAAAAAAACTTATAATTTATAATGATGTCTTCTTGGTCCTAAATGAAGGGACTCTTGTTTTGATAATATATAGCAGCATAACTTTTGTGCCATAAAACTCACTTTCCACTTTCAGTTTAAAATTTTAGTTATGTCCCATTGCATATCTAGGCTCATTTTTCAAAGCCAAAAAGGCTAATATAGCTGAATATAAAAAAAACACCCATTATTAGAAACATGAGTCCCACAGTGGGACTGATGCTCTACTGAGCGTAAAGAATTTCCAGGAATTTAAAATAAGACCATTTCTTCCTTTTAACTGCTGACTGCTGAAACCATTTCTGATATTCTTCAAAGATAAGATTTTAAAATTAGCTGCTGTGGTTCACATACTGGATGTCGAACTGGTACCATTTTTATTTAGGACCAAGTACACATCATTAGAAAACCACATGTCAATATGACCATTTATTCAGTGCAAGTAGTGACAGCAAGATTTTCTAGATGGCTGTCATGGCAGTCATACTGGATGCATGGTTGGTGCCATTTTCATTTAGAACCAACATGGTATCATAAAAAGACTTCTGGTGAGAACCCCATCTTGATATAGTCATCTAGAAGTAGAAATGCCTTAATGATGGTAACCATGATGGCCATAATGAGGGTCAGATTGCATCATTTTCATCTTGGACCAACTAGATACAATAATAACTTTTCTGATCAGAACCCCACATCAAAATGACTTTCCATTTTGGGTACCTATAACATGATTTTCAAGATGGTTTCCATGGTAGCCATATTGGAGGTCTGATCAGAACCATTTTCATTTAGGTTTGATTATATATCTAAAGTCTTCATTGAAAACCCCTTGCCCCTACAACTCACTATTCAAGAAAAGTAGCTACAAAAGATGGCCACCATAGCCATGCTGGACGGATGACCATTTTCATTTAGGACCGACTAGATATCATAAGGAGTCTCTTAGAGAAGGTTCCATATCTATATGAGCATCTTGTTACAGAGATGTAGCAGTACCAAGATCCAAGATGTCTAACATGGCAACCCTATTATAAAGCCAATCATCATCATTTTCATTTATGATCAACTACATATCACAAGTCCTTTCGTGAAAATCTCATGTAGATATGACTGTCCATTTAGAAAAAGTAGCAACAAGAAGATTTCCAGATGGCCATACTAGTGGCCATATTGGATAGGCACCAACTAGATATCATAAGGAGTCTTTCAGTGAAAACCTAATGTTGCTATAGTCATCAATCCAGGAGAAGTTGTGATAAGATCTGCAACATGGCCAATATGCCAGCCATGTTGGATGTCAGATTGGCAATATTTTCATTTAGAATCAATCACACATGATAATAAGTCGGTTTGTGAAAACCCATCTTAAGAAGGCATCTATTTAGGTGATGTAGCAATCACAAGATTTGCTAGCCATGTTTGTAATCAGATTGGCACCATTTTTATTTAATACTAACTAGATATCATAAGTCTTATTTAAACCCATGTCAATGCAACCATCTGTTCAGGGAAAGTTGCAATAACAAGATTTTCTAGACGGCCACTGATTGCATCTAGCGTGGATGTTATATCAGCATCATTTTCATTTTGGACCAACCAGACAACATAAGGAGTCTTCTAATAAAAGCTCGATATGACCATCCATTCAGGAGGAGAAGCAATAGAAAGATTCTTAATATGGCCACTATGGCTGTAATTCTGACATCAGATTGGCACCATTTTCATTTAGGTTTGGACTTGTGTGGTGTTGTGGGGTGTAATGCCATTTTGCAGCACGATACATGGCAGCCAGTATATTTGGTGGAGGAAGATCCCAGGAAGAACCACCGACCCATGGGCAGCTACAGGCAAGCTTTGTCACACACTGGTTGAGCCGAGACTCAAACTCACTTGGACATATGTGAGATGTGGGAGTGATCTGTAAAAATAAGTGCTTTAGACCACTCAGCCAGCCTGAACCCCTTTCATTTAAGACCCACATGATATCGTAAGATGTTTTTTACTGAAAACCCCATGTTTATATGACCATCTGTTCAGGAGGAGCATGAAGAATTTAAAGATGACTGTGGTCGTAGGGACATCTATGTAGCACCATTTTCATCTAGGACCAGCCAGATACTGAAATGAATATGTGTGTAAAGTCTCATGGCTATTCTCTTGGTAGTTTAGGTGAAGTAGAAATAACAACCTTGTACTATGGACAATAGATGACAAGTCACTGCATAAGCTTTTCTGGTTTATAACTAACAATATGTTTTAAAACATATTGTAGAAGATGAACATGTGCTTTTATCTTATGCCTTTGACATGTCTGACAAACCTACATTAGAAACTCTTGCTTGATAAAGATTAATATGAAGCATTCTGTTTATAACCAACTGTACCAATTCATGTAATGTTTGCAAACAGTATATAAAATATTTTTTTTGGTAAAAAGTGTTATTTGGAATATCAGGTCTTGCCTGTGAACCACCATATGATCAGAACCCATTCTAAGAGTAAAAATGAAATAGCACAAAATCAAAACACAAAATTTATGGTTAACAATTACAACAATAAGATAGCTTCTGTTACTGCTGCCTCTTTTATTAGATTAACATTGCAATGAGTTTGTTACCTCCTGCAGTACCACTCATTCTGACAGCGAGAGCATCTCTTGCTGGCTGCTTCTCCACATACTGCACACTTAGGAGGGTCTGAGAGCAAACCTTCTATTACATCAAAGTTATATGTATCAGCCCACCTGAAGGTACAAAAGTGGCATATTGATCAGTTCTAGACAAATATAAAACATGGAGATCTCTTCTTCTTATTACTATTGTTATGACAATGATGATGATGATGACATTTATGTCCTCATGAATATCATTTCTCCTCTTCAGACATATGTGAACTACTACATAAGAAAGTTCATTTTGTTCTTCTGCTTCAAATGTCCGACATGACAACCTAAAGTAGTAGGTACTACAAGGCCTCTATTTGGTGCAAAAATTCACAAATTTTCAGAAAACATTATTGATCTGATAATATCATGGCAAAAAATGTATCAACATTTGAAAAACTTAAATTAATTTTTAAATGTTCTTTGATATGACATCACAAGCACATGCTCATAACATCAAATTGACTGTAAAATGGCCATTCTGTGTAAAAATGTGAGCTATTTTTTACAAATTAAGGTGGTTCACATGAGGTAACCAAATTCATATTTTACCAAATATAAAGGTATGTGTCAAGAACCTTTTCCTAGAATATTGTTTTGGTTCTTGCATGTGGACCATGTGAAAAACAATCAAATTTGTGTGCATCACCATTTACTGGTACCTTGCATCTCTACAATGGTTAAGTATTAACTAAATCTAAACTGATGTTTCTGCTACAATGAACGCATCCAATAATTTTGACAAATAGCAAAATGACTATTACAATACATATGGTCTAGTGAAACCATGAAATAAACATTAAATTTTTGTTTGCCAAAAACCACAAAATTCACCATATTTTCTGCATCTTCAAAAGACCTCACAAACTACCAGCGCAATTGAGAACATGAATTCTTTTTTGACAAGAAACACTTTTTAAAATTAAAAAAAACTAACACATGCAAAATTCAATCGTATTCTTATTTCCACTTCTGAGCGAGAAAAGAAATTAGACAAACCATGTTTTTGCTAAGCCCTTATGTCCTTGCCATATGGGCAACACAATTTCAGTACAAAGTATCATAAAATGCCTTTTTCTTGTCTTTTTTTAAAAACAAGTGGACATTCAAATGTTGCCTATCATTCATACTATTTTTTCCATTTACTGATAAAGTTTTGTGACATTTTGGGTCTCTAAAGTTTGGGATGAGGTGTAAGTTAAATATAGGAGGCGCATGAAGGAAGACAACCCACAACAACAACAACATGCAGCTTACATACTATTTTACTAATGAGGTCTAAAAGATAATAGCATGATGATAATAAAAATAATAATACAATGTACTGTATCTTTCCAATCTGGTGAATTACTTCAGGACATAACTTCACAGTATCATCTGCTGAAGACCCAACTTCGGTCTCCAGCTGACAATAAAATAGAAAAAAAAACAATTCAGTATAGTTATTGAAGAAGTATTTATTGAAGAAAGCGATTATACTGCAGTGTTATGAATTTTTCTCTACTTGTAATGCAAACACATGTATGTGATATTTGTTTAAAATGGGATAACAGAAATTTTAGGAGTAATTGATCATACCCAAAGTCCCACACAGCAACAAAATACCTATATATTTGAGTACCACATTTGTAAGGCATGCAAGTGGTGTAGAGGTATACAGCATGGCACTCTAAATCATGAATCAGCAGTTTAAGCCTGCATGGGGGCATTAATTTTTTTTGTTCTTTTAAGATTTATTACATAAATGTTTTCTTTATTTTTCCTTCAGTGAGTTAAGCTTGTTCCTCTTGCACTGTTTCTTTTTGTCTTTATCTAGTATCACCTATCCAGCGATTTTAATTCGATTAAAAATTATCCTGAAATCAAATTATCTTCAAATACTGCTATTTCAAGTGGTTATTTACATCTCTTATTATCAATCTCATTATTGTTTATCATTCCACTGTTTCCTGACACTTACTGGTACAAATCTTTTGCTCATGACCATTCATGTGTGTGTGTGTGTGTGTGTGTGTGTGTGTGTGTGAGAGAGAGAGAGGGAAAGAGAAGCAACAAGAATGGCCGTATCGAAAATAAAAGAAATCTATCTTTCTCATCTTTGCCAGTGTTCAATTGCTGGATTTTGAATGTTATATATCTGTCTTCTTTAATCTCATAACTTAAAATGCATATGCGTTTTGTAGATGTTTTTGTGGCTCATCAAAATTGGGTAAGCGGGTCTACCAAGCTGTTCCAGTTTTTCAAATCAAATTATAAATGAACAGTTCAATTGTGGGCCTCGCCATTTGTGGAAAAAAGTCTCCTAATCCTTGAGTAAACAACCCCTTTTAAAAAGTCATGCTGTCCCTGAATTCTGTGTGTGTTTAGCCAGGTACACAGAGGCATAAATGTATGTAACTGTACTTGTGCATGAACTCCGTATCGATGCACATTTAGAACATTTTGGACATTTTTCACACCAGAAATTCTGCCGATTTTCCTGTTTAATTGTTCAAACATGATATAAAACTGGTGTACATCTTTTCAAAGTTTAGTCCTATATTTACATGCTTACAAAAAGGAACATGTTACCATGACAACTTGAAACTCAATGCCATATGAACTTGCCTGTTTGACGTACAAGGGTTTGGGAATACAAACTTCATAAATGTAAAATGCTGTGTTGTATATCTGTGTATTGATAATGCACCATCCTTAATTTCCAAGTCATTTAATGTAAAATTTCAATACTCTGGAAACAAATGCAATAATATGGCACAATTTTCTACCAAAACAAAATCCAGAGCTGTTTCCTGATTATATTAATGACTGAATATACAGGAACTTAAGGGATAAATCCATTTATTTAAAGAAATGAGATAATGTTGAGCTCTCAGTATGACACAGTAATGATGTCAGTGATAGCATCATGGGTAGGGGAAGCATTGCACACTGGAACAAATACATTTGTATTAATCTGTCTTACTATAATTTTGTGGGTTTTTTTTTATACAATCCATTCTAGAAATCCATGTGATATATAATAAGAAAAAGCTAGTGCCAGTTCACTGATCTTATTGACAATAAATGTGCCAAAACTGATATCCTTGCTTACTGAAGTACTATGCTGAGCAAGTGTCTCACATGCTGTATAGTTTAGCTGTATAACTCTCTCTCTCTCTCTCTCTCTCTCTCATAAAATTGATAGAAATATATCAATTTTATGATCAATCATTATCATAAGGAATATTTTTGTCTGAATTATTAATAAGTTAATCTTTCCCCCCACAAAAAAAGCATTGCATAAACAAAACAGCTTTTGTGCCTGACATTTAACATTTTTTGTTCATCTCTACAGACAGTGTCAACATTCAGCCATTTGTAATGTACAAAGTGTATTCACTCCATTGTTTGTGAAAAATGATCAACAAAATTAATACAAAAATTGCCTTTTCTGGGGCAATTCTGGCAAGAATGTGACAGAAAGTCAGCACAAAACATATTCATGTGCAAAGCATTTTAAATGAAAATGAAAAGAGGTAATCAACCGAACCTAATGCATAATTTATACATTGTTTCAAAACAAAAAGAAAGTTGTATAAGTCTTATCATTGACTGTTATACATATTGCATTCAAATGCATCATATAAGATCAATGTTTTTGACCATATGCATGGTAGGAGCTTTTTAAGCTACACATTTATAATCCATGAATATAGAGTCCACAATGAAGAAAACCATAAGCAATTTAATTGTTAATTTCATTTATTAAAAGCAGTCCTGGATAAAAATGACATACATATTTATGAAAGAGAGAGGGGCATAATGTATCTATGTAAGTTTCATCTCGATCTGAATATGGGCCAAAAATTACTCTTACAGTACCTGCACCTTTTAATATTCTGCCATGTCAAATAACTTATGTACTTTACAGTTTGGCATGGTATATAGCAACTGTAAGGCAGACAATGCACATCAGCAACAATATTATATTAATAGTATTGTTTTGTAAGTACACTGTATAATGTAATACAAATATATATAATATCCTGTAGTCATTACCTTTTGGCCAGAGTTCTCAGGTCACCTTCTGAAGGGTTGAGGAAAGTTTTGGCTTGCTTCTTGGCCAACTTTGCCCAATTTCCTTCATTGCTCTTCAAAATTCCCTCCCTGATTTCTGGTACCTAGGATTATAATGTAAATCAATCATGACTGGAACACTCCAGGCACTCAACAAAATGGACACAACTTATAGGCATGACCATCAATTGATCTTGTAACACATGCTAGTATGTAATATGGGGTGGGGGCAAGAGATATAGTTATCACTATTTCTGTCCATAAACACTTTAATTTCCAGAGAATAACTCTCAGGTCGTTCATGGCATCTTTCTGAAATTTGGTATACATATTGCACAAGTGGTCCAAATATGTCTTTGTTCTTCATAATTCTAAAGTTTCAACATTTTCATACCTTATCCATTTTTTATGTCTCTCCTTCCATTCAATATCCACACTTTTATTCCCTGAGTGTAACTCTCAACTTTTTATTTATGAAACTTAGTACACATACCAAACTAGTGGAAGAGCTTGGTACACATAATGGACTACTGGTTGAGCTTGGTACACATACTGGAATAGTGGTAGAGCTTGGTGCACATATTGGAATAGTGGTGGAGCTTGGTACACATACTGGAATATTGGTAGAGCTTGGTACACATACTGGACTAGTGGTAGAGCTTGGTACACATACTGGACCAGTGGTAGAGCTTGGTACACATATTGGAATAGTTGTAGAGCTTGGTACACATACTGGACTAGTGGTAGAGCTTGGTACACATATTGGACTAGTAGTGGAGCTTGGTACACATACTGGACTAGTGGTAGAGATTGGTACACATACTGGACTAGTGGAAGAGCTTGGTACACATATTGGAATAGTTGTACAGCTTAGTGTACATATTGGACTAGTGGTAGAGCTTGGTACACATATTGGAATGGTGGTAGAGCTTGGTATACATACTGGACTAGTGGTGGAACTTGGTACACATTGGAATAGTGGTAGAGCTTGGTACACATATTGGACTAGTGGTATTGCTTGGTACACATATTGGACTAGTGGTAGAGCTTGGTATACATACTGAACTAGTGGTAGAGCTTGGTACACATAATGGACTACTGGTAAATCTTGGTACACATATTGGACTAGTGGTAGAGCTGGGTACATATAATGGACTAGTGGTAGAGCTTGGTACACGTATTAAACTAGTGGTAGAGCTTGGTACACATACTGGAATACTGGTAGAGTTTGGTACACATATTGGACTAGTGGTAAAGCTTGATACACATATTGGGCTAGTGGTAAATCTTGGTACACATATTGGACTAGTGGTAGAGCTGGGTACATATAATGGACTAGTGGTAGAGCTTGGTATATGTATTTGACTAGTGGTAGAGCTTGGTACACATAATGGACTAGTGGTTGAGCTTGGTACACATATTGAACTAGTTGTAGAGTTTGGTACACATACTGGACTAGTGGTAGAGCTTGGTACACATATTGGACTAGTGGTATAGCTTGGTACACATATTGGACTAGTGGTAGAGCTTGGTACACATACTGGAATATTGGTAGAGCTTAGTACACATATTGGACTAGTGGCAGAGCTTGGTACACATACTGGACCAGTAGTAGAGCTTGGTACACATATTGGAATAGTTGTAGAGCTTGGTGTACATATTGGACTAGTAGTGGAGCTTGGTACACATACTGGATTATTGGTAGAGTTTGGTACACATACTGGACTAGTGGTAGAGCTTGGCACACATACTGGACTAGTGGAAGAGCTTGGTACACATATTGGAATAGTTGTACAGCTTGGTGTACATATTGGACTAGTGGTGGAGCTTGGTACACATATTGGAATATTGGTAGAGCTTGGTACACATACTGGACTAGTGGTAGAGCTTGGTACACATACTGGACTAGTGGTAGAGCTTGGTACACATATTGGAATAGTGGTAGAGCTTGGTATACATATTGGACTAGTGGTGGAACTTGGTACTCATTGGAATAGTAGTAGAGCTTGGTACGCATATTGGACTAGTGGTATAGCTTGGTACACATATTGGACTAGTGGTAGAGCTTGGTATACATACTGAACTAGTGGTAGAGCTTGGTACACATACTGGACTAATGGTAGAGCTTGGTGCACATACTGAAGTAGTGGTAGAGCTTGGTACACATAATGGACTACTGGTAAATCTTGGTACACATATTGAACTACTGGTAGAGCTGGGTACATATAATGGACTAGTGGTAGAGTTTGGTACATGTATTAAACTAGTGGTAGAGCTTGGTACACATACTGGAATACTGGTAGAGTTTGGTACACATATTGGACTAGTGGTAAATCTTGGTACACATATTGGACTAGTGGTAGAGCTGGGTACATATAATAGACTAGTGGTTGAGCTTGGTACACATACTGAACTAGTTGTAGAGTTTGGTACACATACTGGGCTAGTGGTAGAGCTTGGTACACATATTGGACTAGTGGTAGAGCTTGGTACACATATTGGACTAGTGGTGGAGCTTGGTACACATACTGGAATATTGGTAGAGCTTGGTACACATATTGGACTAGTGGTAGAGCTTGGTACACATACTGGACCAGTAGCAGAACTTGGTACACATATTGGAATAGTGGCATACCTTGGTACACATACTGGAATAGTGGTAAATCTTGGTACACATATTGGACTAGTGGTAGAGCTGGGTATATATAATGGATTAGTGGTAGAGCTTGGTACATGTATTAAACTAGTGGTAGAGCTTGGTACACATACTGCAATACTGGTAGAGTTTGGTACACATATTGGACTAGTGGTAGAGCTCGGTACACATATTGGACTACTGGTAAATCTTGGTACACATATTGGACTAGTGGTAGAGCTGGGTACATATAATGGACTAATGGTAGAGCTTGGTACATGTATTTGACTAGTGGTAGAGCTTGGTACACATAATGGACTAGTGGTTGAGCATGGTACACATATTGGACTAGTTGTAGAGTTTGGTACACATATTGGAATAGTTGTAGCACTAGATACACATACTGGACTAGTGGTAGAGCTTGGTACACATATTGGACTAGTGGTAGAGTTTGGCACACATACTGGACTAGTGGTAGAGCTTGGTGTACATACTGGACTAGTGGTAAGGCTTGGTACATATAATGGACTAGTGGTAGAGCTTGGTATATGTATTCAACTGGTGGTAGAAGCTTGGTACACATACTGGACTAGTGGTAGAGCTTGATGCACATATTGGAATAGTGGTAGGGCTTGGTACACATAAGGGACTAGTGGTAGAACTTGGTACATGTATTCAACTGGTGGTAGAGCTTGGTACACATACTGGACCAGTGGTAGAGCTTGGTACACATAATGGACTAGTGGTAGACTTTGCTTTACTTACTGGACTAGTGATAGAGCTTGATACACATACTGGACTAGTGGTTGAGCTTGGTACAGATATTGGATTAGTGGTAGAGCTTGGTATATATATTGGGCTAGTGGTAAAGCTTGTTACTGTTATGTATATTTGATTTTATATTGTGTGTTGGCTTTCTTCATGATTACATGGGGGGCCCCGAGTGGCCGAGTGGTCTAAAGCGCTCACCGTTACGGATCACTGCCATCTCACCTTTGTCTGTGTGGGTTCGAGTCTCGGGCTCGGCCAATGTGGTTATGTGAGAAAGCTTGCCGGTAGCTTCTCGTGGGTCGGTGGTTCTTTCCGGGTTCTCCTGGGTTCTTCCTCCACCATTAATACTGGCCGCCATGTATAGCCTATCTTGTGCTGAAAAATGGCGTTAAACCCTATAACAACAACAACAACAACATGATTACATGTTATGTATATTGGCCTTGGTCACTAATTGAGTTTAGGATCTACCTGACTAATGTCCTGTTATTTTGTAAACATATTACATAGCAAATATTTGTCTATGATTTTAGATTATATATTAACTCATTATTAATCTGAGGTAAATATGTTTACAGATGTTGAGTTCAAGGTCTACTTTTTGCAGAAATTAAGAATGTTGCAGAAGCAAGTTGTTTACAAATTTGATGGGAAAATGACCCTCATCCTGGCTGTTATTGTCTCTTAGCTTTTTATAAAAATGGTGTTTACTTAAACATTACTTAGTGGAATCAGTCTTATAGTTATGTTCAGTTTTAATTTGAGAGGATTTACTTATATAAATTATTTGTTGGAATTACAAAGTGCTCATCGATTTGGGACTAAACCACTATTTTGGAATTATTGTGAATTCATTCATGGACATTTTGGATTATATCATTGTGGCACATCAAGACTGTTGGCATGTAAGCATATTTGAGAATACAGGTACATCAGCACATTCAATATTTGAATTCATTCAGAACATCACTGAAATTCATTCAGAATACTCTATACTTTTGTACTTGTGATAGAACGTCAATGCCTATTTGGGATTTACTTCAAAATACTCAAAATTGTTTTTACATTTTCACTTAGTATTCTAGGGAAATAAATTATTTGTTGAACTATACAAAACTTGTTCATTTTCACTCTTTTCTTTTAATTAGTTTAAGACCAGAGTCATAACAGTACACATACTAGACTAGTGGTCTTTGTTTGGTACACATATTGGATCTTTGCTGTGCCTTATGATATTTATAATTCTTCAGTTTCAATACTTTTATGCATTTGTCATATTAGACTAGTAGTCCAGATGCACTTTTCACTACTGACAATTCTTCAGTTTCAATATCTTATTGTTTTGATCTGTTTGTCCATCCATACATTATCCACACTTTTGTTTCTGAAGCAAAACTTTCGAACTGTTTAATTAAAGATATCTCAATGAAATTTGTTACATATATTAGACTCATGGTATAGATGTGCCTTGGCGGATTGAGAAGGCAACTTCCATCACATCGTCAACAGAAGAATGATTAAGAAAGGCCCAAGATGTAGCAATAGCCCCCAACCTCATGGGCTTTGATTCTTATGAAAGAATATCTTTGAGATTAATAAGCTCTTCTTGTAGTCAAAATAATCCACCTGAGGTACCATTGAGAGGGAGGCAAAATATCAAAATATTTTGACCATTTAATGTAAAGCTCTAACCAATCAAATGAGTCTCTCTTGATTATTCCAGCTAAGCTGTGACTGAGATGGAGATTTCAGCTGGCTCAGAGCTACTTAAGGCAATTGATTCTTGGCCAGAAAATCTGGTTGACAAAATAAAAGAAATCAAATTGCAGTTATCACTAAATCATAAACAACCTTCTCCCTCTGATGAAGCATGAGTTTCATTCCTTTTCCTTGCCAGAAAGAAGACTGGCTTAAGAGTAAGGTTCGCAAAAGAAACCTCATTCAAGGGTTTATATGGTCATTGAAATATTGACTAAAACACACACGAAAGGTTCCACCTTGGCATTAATGTGTGAAAGACTGATCTCTGAAGCTCTAACTACTCGATTAGTTCTGAAAAATGAAAGTCCTCCCCCACGGTGTAGCACATAGAGAATATACAAGCATTGGAGAGGGTTGTCCTATAGCCTTTTATGATGGAGATTGAGCAGTCAACTCTTGAAAAAGCACATTTTCCAGTAAATTATGTTTCTCCGAGAATATTTACCTGACCACACAACATTAGGAATATGCTGTGCTACCTCTTGAATCCAGCAATCATGGAAAGACAAAACAAATTCATCTTTTCTTTCGATATTCCATATAGAAAAGGGAAGAAACTCTTCCTAACCCTTGCCCTTACCTCCCTTACTACTGCTAGGTAGCTATGGTTGCTTACCAGCTTTGCTTGAGCAATACCTCATTGAGAATGCATGCATTTGCAGGAAGATGTGGACAGTTCAATAGTAATGTGATCAAGTAAGTATTCTGGAGTTTCTCCTTTAAATACATTCTCCAGTCACATTAACATTAGAAGAATAGTTAATGGGACGAGGCAATGCTGAAACATCCTACCTCCAACATGGTCACCCTTGAGGGAATAAGGATTCTTCCTTTTATGAGCATAAACTGCACTTCTAATAACAAAATAGCAAAATTGATGGTCACCTAACCTGTGACACCAGACAAAGGGAAGCAACCATTTTTTTTTGTTACCAAGTAAATCTCCAGATGAATAGAGCGAAAGTGCTGTTCCAAACCTGTGATAAGAATGTGTTGACTTTAAGATGATCTGGAGACGGTCTGGACTGCAGCCATTGGACCTGCTAGATTCAGTTCATGTCTCTGTGAAGCATCACACAGAGAGAAGCCTGAGTAGGCTAATTGTGCATGCTAGCCAAATGCATGTCTCAGATCACCACATTCCATTCAAATGCATCTGTCGTGGATCACCACATTCCATTCAAATGCATGTCTCAGATCACCACATTCCATTCAAATGCATGTCCCAGATCACTACATTCCATTCAAAAGCATCTGTCTCGGATCACCACATTCCATTCAATGCATGTCTCAGATCACCACATTCCATTCAAATGCATCTGTCTCGGATCACTACATTCCATTCAAGTGCAAGGTTTGCTCAGCAAGCTCTGATTTCATGAGCTGTTATTTTTATGATATGTACTTGATTCCCTGAGATCTCTTAGTATGCCAAGTACATTACACACTTTAGCCATAATGCTAGGGTTTGGGTGGTTATATCCTCTTTCTCTGTCTTAACTGAGAGAAAAGGCATTGCCACTCCTCCACCGCCACCCTTGCACTCTTCTGTTTGCTTCACATTGTGATTAGGATATAGACCTGGATCACCGCCTACTTGGACTTTTCAGTGGAGGAGAGGATCTGGATTATGATTCTTTGATTGCCCATTGATGGCAGTCTGTTCTTTGCTATAATACCTGGCTGCATCACTGAACCATCTGATCTGCACTGTAGTTAGTTTAGGTCCACCAAAAAGCATACAACTTGCTGACCCTGAATGCTAAAGCTAGAGCTATCAAGAAATATTATAGGAGCTTCAAGGACTGCTGGTATAGGGGTCAAACTGATATGAACTGAGTCTGATCCCAGAATTAATTCACCTTGGGAAACAGGGTGAGGGATCATGATTTATCAAATTCAAAATTGGCTAATAGGTCTAATAAATTCTTATCGTGGCCTAAATCCACTCTACCATAATGTTTTAATGTCTCCAAGATCTTTTGATCATAATGGGTACTTATTTTTGTTTTCCTGAAGAGCCGGAGAAAAAAGTTAGTCAATTCTGGGATTGAGGCACTCATTGGGATGACACTGTTGCTGTTGCACCATTCCCTGAAAGCCTGCCACTTCACTCATACACGTTCAAAATGGAGGACCTTCTAGCTTGTGATATTCTCTGTATGACAAAAGGCTGAAGTTCTTGTTTGCAAGGCTCTCCTGACAAGAGCCAGGCATGAAGAAGTAGCCTGTCTGGGCACAAGGGGGCTATCAAAATCACTTTGCGTGTTTGACCCCTTACTTTCTGAATTATTTTCAGTACCAGGGCTAGGGTGGATGGAGGTGGACATCAGACCCCTCCCAATTAATCAAGGGTGCATCCATGGGTAACATCTATAGGTCTAGGACTGGCAAGTTGAAGATGGGCAGTTCGTGATTCCACCTTGTTGCAAACAAATCTATCATTTGGTGGCCCCAAAGTGCACAAATCCATTGTAAGATCGCTATAATGTATGAAGGGTCTGGCCTGGTTTTTTTTTTTTACAATGAATCAGACAAGACATTGTGCCTACCTGGTCAGTTACATTTATCTTGGCACACCATCACAGAAATCCCAAATCACTAAATACAGATCTGATGAATTTGATCGCCTCCCCCCTTTTGTTTGATGAAATAGGTCACCAATATGGCTTTGTCTGACATAATGAGAACTCTTCCACATACTTGGTTCTTCCAGAAATGAAACGGGTTTAATATGGCCTTCATTTCTAGGATGCTCATGTGGAAAGGTATTTTTTGTGGCCTCCATTTGCCACAAACTATGTCAACGGTGTACAAGCTGGCATCCATACATATTGTAATTCCAGGTTGGGGCTTTTCTAAAAGAATCTCTGCCATGAGCCATTGCTTGTTGTGCCAATGACACAAAAAAGACACTACTTTGTTCAAGATTACGATTTTTTGTAGCCTAGATACCCAGAAAAGGGATGCCATTGGGCTAGAGAGCCATTTGCAAAGGGCACATAATATGTCAGTCAAATCCACTGCCACATTGACTAATCTGAAGAGCTAAAAAACTCTCTTTCCGAGATCCACTCCCTGTCAGAAACTGACTCTGCAAGTTGATAAATTATGTTGTGTGCAATCGAGGAAGGAACCAAGATTAAGGTTTGTAAAATATTCCATGTGGACAAAATTTGTCGCAAATGATAAGAAACCCTAAATGACTCAAAGGGAAAGATTGTTTCTGGCTTTGATGAACGATAAACTACCATTTGTTTTTTGAGGTTGTCATCAAGATACACTGCTGTCATTGCTGTTGAGGTTGACCAAATAAGAGAGGCAATAAAAATGATGATTTTGGTGCAAGTCCATGGGCTGATACTGTGGCCAAATGGGAGAACATGAAAATGGTAAATGATTCCTAAGAAACCGGACTGAAGGAACTTATGTGAGGATGTGTATTTAGTGATAAGAAAGCATGTGTTGTTAAACTCTAAACTGACTGCAAACTCATCCTTTTTTACCAAAAAGTCTCGTTTGACCTTGCCATCTCCATTCTGAACCTTGGTGCAGCTATGTACATCTTGAGCTGACTGAGATTTATGACTGGCCTGAGATTCCAATTAGCCCTGGGTACCAGAAACAGCTGAGTAAACCCAGGATCCTTTTATAAACAACCACCAATGCCCACTTGTCCACTTTATAAAGGAGAGGGTTGGTCATATTGACTGCTGCATTGATTTTATCTAAGGATGGCAGTTCAATGCTGAACAAAGGCGGATGTGTGTGATACCAGCATGAAAAGAATGACACTGGTAGTTGGCCTTTGACAAAGTCAGCCTTGGAATTGCACTTGTAATTATTTTTGCTGGTCACTTCAGCTACTGGCTGGAAGTACAGCCCATTTCACTTGGACAGACAGTTTGGTAACTATCTGGTTGGTTCCAGCAGCAAAAAGGACAAATTGGCTAACCAGATCCCAAAACAGCTCTGCATAACCATGTACAACAATACCGGAATACAACACTATCAGTTTGGCAGTCAGCACAGCTTGGCTGGATGGATGCCCATTTTCAGCTGGATCAACAGTTTAGTAATCATCTGGTTGGTTTCTGCAGGAAACAGATATATCAACTAAATGGATTCCATATAGCTCCACATAACTAAGTGCAACCAGCCAGTATGCAGCACAGCTGGTCGAAGTGATGGATTCCTGGTCACTAAATGTCAAGTATGGCTGGTCACCTTGCTGGACTGACTGGAAGGCAGCTGGAATGGCATTATAAAGACTGGACTGAAGCCATATTGCTCATCCACATCCAGAAAATGCTGAATGTGCTAAGACTTACAAGCCCTAGTGCCAAGCCCCAGCATGAGGGCAGACATACACCCACTGGGCAACCTTGAAATGGTAGGACAGTTTCCCATAAACTCCAATTCAACACTGGAGAAATAAAAGGGATGAGATGGAACAAATTTTACTGAGACCAGCAACTATGTCATCACCTCTTAAAATAGTCGCTCTGTGATTCCAACAAAGCCTGTTGAAATAAAGTGCATGGCAAGTCTTCAACCCTTTTTTCCTCCATTTGGTGCTGACCTGATGCAACAGTCACTGTGGGCACCATATGCATCACTTTGGGTGGTGGTGGGATCATCAAAGTGATTCCCCCACTACAATGGCTAGTGACAACATCTTTGGATGTAGACTAGTGCCGGGTACATCAGTCTTTTTCACTGGACTTTTTACTATGTCACTCTTTCATCTTACGTCTTCATCACAGTATCATGGACCAGGTGCTTTCCTACCGTATTTTGCACACACTGCATGTATTTGTTAAATAAAAATCTTGTACATACAAGGTATGTGTCATGCATGTCTTAAGTTGCTTTAAATGTCTAGCAGTCTGTGTATTTCATCAACATGGTCTTTTATCCTCTGAAAAAGGCATGAACAAGACATTTTGGGAAATGACAAACAAAATTTGTTTTTGTGCACAAATAAAAACATGTATTACTAGGTAAGTTAAGAAATATCTGCAGTGTGCGTGAAATAACCAAAACTTTGTACTAGCAATACCATGTTGGATCATAAAGCCAAAAATAAATAAATAAACAAAGACTATAAATGCAAGAAATTCAAATTATTGCCCATATATAGTATATACCTTTATACTCATACATTACCAAATATGTAGATGAACAATATAATAATCCACAAGACTGACTTACATTCCATGAGCTGTATTGGATGTGATGTACCATAATGATGGCAAGTCTTGGGACTGGAAAAAATAATTATTTTTTGTTTTCTCAAGACTTACACGCATGTAAAATATATAACCCTTCAGTGTCCCAAAATTTATACAGACAAAATATTTTCAGTCTAAAATTGTCCAGATTGCCAAACATAACACAGATGTGACAATTCAATAAACTGTTTTAAACTACTAAGATTGTTTATATATTTTTATTTTGTATGTGTATTATTTCCTGCTTTCTTCAACATGAAATAAAATATTGGCAAATAACAACTTCATAATTAAGAGGCCGCAGTGCATGTACTGGGAGACCAAAAACAGACCTACATTCTATAGTGTATACCACTTATACAGTGCATGTACTGGCAGACCAAAAACAGACCTACATTCTATAGTGTATATCACTTATAAGTGCATGTACTGGGAAACCAAATACAGACCTACATTCTATAATGTATATCACTAATACAGTGCATATTATGCTTAGCATCACTTTATCCATGTTTATTCCTAAAATTAGTATATACAAATTTTACTTTATTTGTTATTTCTACCAATCTCGTTCTTCCAGACCATATTTTAGCGATACCTCAATTGTTGTTTTATTAACTTTGTTACATTTGCTCATCAGGTACCTTTCTTCACTGATATCAGTGATGCTACAAAGAGATGTAAAGTATATAAATAACACTTTAACATTTACGAATATAGACCTTTTTCAGGAAGTCAAATCTGGGTTTTTCCACTCTAATATTTAACGCATGCGCAATCAAAGTAGGGCAAATTTTAAGCGATCGTCATTAGCCTAGTGTATGTTCGTGAAGAAGCTTCAAACAAATTTGTAAAGTTTGACATCTGTACACCCTTCACAGAAATAGTGTGTTAAAAAATCATGAGTGAATAGTTCAATAACCTGCCTAAAACAGAAAAGTAGATACGAGCACAAAAAGCATCAGAGAGAATCAGGGCAGCTGACAGGATTGGTAGGCCCTAGGAAAAATTATCCAGTAGGCCCCAGTGAATCACAAATTGAAACAATGATGGACCCCATGACCATTGTGGTCCCCTGGAATTTGTCCTACCCTGTCTGCGGTCCAGGATAGGACTTACAAAGTTGGATGACCAATTTCTGAAAGGAAAGGGGTGGGTGGACGATTTTCCTATGTGACCAGAATTACAATTTATGCAAATCTACGTGTATTTAGATGACTCTTCAAGACTATATACTCACGAAAACACGAGGACTTACAAATCTCTTTGTTGCATATAATTAATTTCATAGTGGATGGATGCATACAGGTGAACACAGCATCATCAATTCTAATGTGATCAGATCCAAATCCCAATCTGAGGAGCAACACGAGTTACACACAGCTAACAGTACTGTAGCAACTGGCCATTGTAAATGTATCGCAGGATGAGTTATCTCATCATTATTATCCATATTTGTTCAAGGATATAGCAAACGAGAGAGAGAGAGAGAGAGAGAGATAGAGAGATAGAGAGAGAGACTAAATTCCTTAGCCAATCCAATGTATCATGAGCATTTTTAGGATTCACATTCAATCCCATTTAATTTATTAACTAAATGGCAAATCTTTGAGGAATCTGATTGCTTAATATGTGATGTGCCACCTTTGGTGTTCATTGTTTGCTGCTAGTTAGACAAGTTAACTTGTTTTTTTTGGGATTATTCATTACCATGCAGTCATGGATGGGGGAGGCGGAGTTAAGATGAGAGTCACGATGCAGTAACATAAAGTAATAGATACTCATTTATTGTTAAAAATACTTGATGAAAATGTACAATTCAACTCAAATACTTGTGGGCTGGCATATTACTTTTTACTATTATCTGCGGCGATCTATAATGACAAATGTTCTTATTCATGTAAGAAGTGTAGGTCACTCGAGTTGCCCTATGTCAAATGTGCATGACCGTACCGGATGCGGCTATGGGATAGGTTTGGCCAGCTAAAAATAGTATCAGAAAATGATCTATAGCTGGTACATAGCTGACATATATTTGTATAACTGTCATATATTCATTAAAGAAAGACCATAATATAGATCCACTAGATCATCACTGATTCATTTTAGTTTTATGTTCTACCTTTCATTAATACTGGTAGTTTGTCTACTGTTTTCTGACAGCAATCAAGGCCACTTCATTATTTAAGCCCTGAAACTAGCTTGGGTAAAGAGGCAATTTGTCTACAGGCAATGCCAGTACCCCTTTGTTGTACAACATTAAACCACAAATGTACAACTGTTTTAAATCTGAAGTGAATTTTAAAGAATAATAGACAGTGTATAACTCCAGTACTAAATTAACTGGCTGCCCAAAATTGCCTATCAATTAAAGCATGAACACTTGATCAGCCAAGTAGAAATATGCAAAATTTATGAGACTTTTGCTGTTTGGTGAATTCATATATTGAATTTCTAGCACTAGTGAAATTCTTTGATATGTACTCATCCTTTAGAATGATTACCATAACCTAGTAAACATGAACTTATGTAAGGTCACTTACATCAAAGAAAAATACCACTAGGTTATCACTGCAATTTTTTCAAAGCATTTTTTCTGAGACCACTTATCATATTTTAGAAACATTATTGAAGTTGAGTGCAGTAATTTGAAACAAAGACGTGTACTTCATTCCATACAAGTTAAAATCTTCAATATACATGTGGTGATACCATGATATAAACAAGGTCACTAAATGCAAGTGATAAACCATACACCATTTCTTGTGCTGTTGTTGCTGTAATACCGGTACCACATTTTAGTGAGTTAGATTTTTATGACAGAAAATGTAATTACTAGTGCCTTTCAACAATTTTAATGCAACAAAGCATAAACTATCAATAGCAGACTAGAACAAAAAATAGGGAGAAATTATTGTTAATAGAGTACAACATCATGCTAATGCTCATAGCTTGTCACTGTCTGATAAAATTATACACATCTGAAATAGACATGAGAAGAATGTTTATTGATTTTTCAAAGTCATATTAATTGATAACATTTCCATCTAATAACTGATAATATTGGTCAGTAACAACCATGAAGTCATTAAAAAAATAACATTACAACTGATAAAATATGCCAATCAATAAGCAGAAAAATATGTCTAAGATGTCCCAAGACTTACAGTACTTGAAATAATTGCCAAATTTTGTGTCCCAGCTTTTTACAGGGCATGAAAAAATTATTAATTTTTTTAAATAATTAAGGGTGTCCCAACTCTTATGGTGTCCAAGGACTTGCCCTCATTATGATATCTTGTATTTGTGAAAGCAAAGAACTGGCAAACTACTGTAGCCACCTAGCAGTGGTAAGGGGAGGTAAGGGCAAGGGCTGGGAAGAATTTCTTCCCTCTGGCTATATGGACTATAGATGGAAAAGAAAATTGTTTCATCTTTCCATGATTGCTGGATTTGAGTGGTGGTGGAGATCTTAATGTTAATGTGATTGGGTGATGTATTCAAAGAACAACAGAGAAAATCTCAAACTGCAGTTAAGAGGAACAGATTGGATCAATGTGTTTATTACTTCACCAATTATAGAAAATTCTCCACATGACCTCATAAACCTTGGAAGTCAATTGTCTTCTTGTTGTCAGCCAGGATATTTCTCTTGGCTGGAATGTGGCAGACCTTGATGGTGATCTCCTCCAAAGCTTTCCATCTGAGGAGGTTCCAGATTTCCATGCAAAAATAAAGGCATGAATGACTCCAAGACATCTGAGGTATGCCATGACCAATGTGCTATCCATGGCAACCATAATGCATCAATGTCTTATGCGGTTGACGTAGTGCTAAAAAAACAACCCGCATTTCTAGGTTGCTGGTAATGAAGAGAAGATTCTTCTGTAGACCACAAGCCCTACAAGACCACCCCTTCAAGCTCAAAGTGCAAGTGCCTGCCTTCATATGAGGTGACAGTGTACACAAAGGAGTGGATGTTCTCAAGTGTACATGAAAACTACAGCTAGCAATTCAAGAAACCTGACCTTATTTAGCCACCAACTGAGATGGTGATGAAATCTGGATCCCAAAAGAATCCAAACTGGCAACATATGAAGTCCTCCTAGGGGAAGTAAATCCACTGCCATGTACAGAGTCCCCAAGAGAAAAAGGCTGAAATGAGCAGACAATGAAGTCTTCTTGAGCAGTCTTGATATGAGAGATAGTATCAATGTGGTCCTGTCATGGGGAACACAAACTGTCTCATGATAAGTGAGGAAATTTATCTCCACATAAACAAAATTATGAGAAGAGATCAAATCTGATTTCTCCTGGTTAGGCATTAATCCCACTGTCTTCCAAATACAACAGGTCCCTTGATGGGATATATCTGAGAACACCATGCATTAACCAGTCACAGAAATATTGTATGAGGTGAACCACTCAATTCCACCAATGCTTTCAGAGCAGGGGTTGGACCGCTCCAGTGAACTAAGTGGTTAGAGCATCTGCCTCAGATGAGCGAAGTTGTAGGTTCAAACCTCAGCTGAGTCGCACCAAAGACTTTAAAAAAATGATACTAGCAGTTGTCTCACTTGGTTCTCAACATTAAGAAGTTAGTATTAGGAATGGTAGGCCTGTTGTCAGGATAATGTGACCAGGTGGGACATCATGCTACATAATGTCACTAGGTGGAACATTTTATGCTACATGTCTGCAGCATGATGCTCCAGAGCTAGACATCACTATAAACTGCCACACTGCAGACATCATAGCGATATGATTGGAAAATTGTTAAAGCTACATTAAAAATCCAAATTACACACACAAAAAGCATGGGTTGGCATGGGGATCACTTAGCTCCAGACCAGGGATGTTTTTAATCTGTTTTTAGCTGTACTTGGACATCCCAACACATGTACATAGTTCACATTATGTACAAGTATGTTCAAGAGGAACACAGCACATTACTGAAGAAGAAGAAGAATCTTAAATGATTTTTTTCTATGACTCCCATAACCCTCATAAAAGCTCTGAAAATGGAAGCCACTTAGGGAAGTTTCAAAAAGTTAAAGTCCTCCTAGTGCCAACAAAACTTCATGAATTTGATGTGTGAAAGGAGCTGCTGATGTGAAGACAGGTCTTTGGTGATACACAGTCCCAGTGTATGTTTCCATTTTGAAGTGCTTTTCCTGAAGAAATCTGTTTAATGGGAAAAGATAGTTGGTGCATTGCTAGTCAGTTTTTACCAGACCTAATCTAACAGCATGACTTGGCAAGAGAGGGTGCAACTCCCTAGGGCTGACTGACTTCATCCTTCAGCCTTCTGGCTATACTGTTTAAATGTTTAGGCAAAGAATCCTGAGACTTCTATGACTGGGACACTTCTTAGCCACTCTAGCTGTGTCTGGGACCATGGTCAGCAATTGGGGTTGTTGATCCCTGAGATACTGAGTGGACACCATAGGGATTAAATCACCAAATAAGGTCTTTGTATCAATTGGAGCTGCCTTCAACTGGTCTTCATTGTGCTCCGGCAAAAACACTGGAGTGTCTAATACAGAATTCCCATGGAGTTGGAGAACATCAGTCAAAGTGCCATCGACCATAAGCGCAGATAAATGTCACTGTCATGTGAAAAGCCTCCAAAAGTCTTCGCATGGCAAGCCAGTGAAAATGATTCTCCCTTCAACAAAACTGAAAGAGGCAGTTGCAAAGAGATCAGTATGTAAAGCTATGATAAACAATATGCAAACCTTAAATACCACAGCACTGACAGACTTAATGGGGAATGCAGGCTCAGGGGCCCATTAATATTCCCACCCAGCATGCTCCAGATTCCAAGGTGTCAGGTTTAAAGAGTCAACCAGGTGAATGGTTCATTTAGCTGGAGGTGGAAAGCAGGAGCTGTAGCACAGACAAGGGGACTGACCACCCATTCTGCTGTATGACTACCTCTTGGCTTTGTAAAAATTCTGTGCTATCCCCTTAATCATCAATAAGTGAGGGAGTAATGGATAGTCCATTTTTAGACTGTACCAATGAAAGCCTCTTCAAACTGGAGAGGACACTGGAGTCATAAAGACCAGAAGGGTCTATGGTCTGCTTGGTTCAGTAACACGTGCCACCATGGGAAACTCCTTCATGCTGCAATGGGGAAAAAGGGGGACATTGCAGAATCACTACCAGGTAGTGGGAGACCCCAAGTGCCACCCCCTTGTGGCATGCTGAAACATTACAAGACAAAAATAGTAAACTGGAACAAGTTAGAAGTGGGTAATATCTACCCAAACACTGGTTACCAATTTGGTGTGTGCACAAAAAAAACTCAATATTAACAAAAAGAACATAAATAAATGTAAAATACAAAAGAATGGGGGAGAATATTGTGAAAGTCATTGAGTGAACAGATATACATGATAACTGCATGAAGTCCATAGAAAATAAGAGTAATATTCCAGATGATGAAAGTAGGAAGTCCAATGAAAAAAACAGCAATATTCCAAATGATGGAACTAAAAGTCTATGAATAAGATGGGTAATACTCCAAATGATGGAAGTTAGAAGTCCATGGAAATGAAGGGCAATATTCCAAATGATGAAAGCAAGTGGTCCATGCAAAAGATGGACAATACTCCAAATAATGGAAGTATGAAGTCCTAGGAAGAGAAAGGCAATATTCCAAATGATGGATGTAACTAAAGTATCAGACAAAGATAATGTCAGCTTTTGTTCTAAGGCTTTCAATTACTAACTAGAGAACGAAATTCACCTTGGACTGGGGAGAAGCACAAGGAAAATGATACCAAAGTAATAATGGCAGCCAAAGTATTATTGTTATTAAAATCTGTCTCTTTTGCTTCATGGGTAACACATCTTAGGTGCTAATTTTGTTGTTTAGGTGAGTTTTATTTTCTTCATTCATTTTCAGACACCAAACAAATAATTTAATGTTTATGGACAGCAAAAAATATTATTTTTTATAAACAAATAGTTTGAGAGAAAACTAGTGAAACATAGAAGTTCAATACATACATTACAACTGAAGCAACAATAAATCTGGAACTGAAAATTATGAGGATATCAATAGTTGCTTATTTATTACAACCTTTTATGCCTTATTTTATTGTTTTAATATTTAATTTTGCAAATATTGCTACAATAATAATATTGGGAAAATACTGTCCAACAAAAACCATTAAGATTCTGGGACCATGACCCAATGTGATATGTGACAACCTTCTAATAGTGATGTACAAGTATAGCAAGTTTCATCCCTTAGTTTCAAACGGCTTTAAAATTACAGAGTGGATATTAAGTGTGCCAGATAAAGTCAGGAGAGGATTGAAGGAAGGATGAAAATGCTAATACTAAATCCAAATGAAAGTTAATAGGGCTGAACTGAAGTTATTTTGTGCTATCATTACTGCCTCTATAAACAACCTGCTCCAGTAGGACATCTTTCTTTGGCGGTGGTGGATCCATCATGGACAGGTGCTCAAGGAAGCGCTGCATTTCACCCAGCACTGGAATCTGGTCCAGCATTGGTTCTGTCAGGAATGACCGCAACTAAAATGAAAAATAATAGCATGTGTCCATACATGAAAAGTGAACACCTTTTAATACTCATTAAATTTAATGAAGAACAGTTTTTTGCCCAAATGAGAACATTAAATTTGTATATCCTTGGTCACGACGTAAGCAACAAGGTTTGAATGTAAAAAATACTAGTAACAGTGGATTTATTTACTTCATAGGGAATATTTTTGTGAATAATCAAGTTATTGGTTATGCCTCTGATTCATGGAAGGTGTCCTATTATCTTCAAAAGTGTTTCATTTGTTGTTTTTCCTGCTTATTTCAAGCACAGTCAAGAATCCAGATATTCTTCTTTATTTGCTAACTATCTGAATTTCTTCAGATGCTGATCATCTCTTTTTGGCCTTCAATGTATTTTTGTTTGCTGGATAACATTTCCAAATAATCAAATAATGTACAAAGCAAAACCATGATCAGGCAGGAATTTGAGATTAAAAATATAGGCCACCTAGTGTATTCCTGTAAGGTCAGCCTGGTCCCCTGACCTAATCCACTGAATCCAATATGAAAATCCAGATGCAGATCAAACCTGGACAAGCCAATATCCAGATCTGACCACAAGGATCGAATTGGCATTTTCTGCTATCATTCCATAAGTCCATATAATTTAAGGACCTTTTCAGTAAAACATGATCAAAATCATAAAGATTGGAAGGTCTGCTCAAGTCCTCATGTATGTTCTGTGAAAATCTGTTCACATTATACTATTGTATTTTGTCACAAAAACTTTCAGAAAGAATCATATAAAATCCATTGACTTAAAAACGTACCTTCAGTATGGCATTCTTCTTGTATGAGTTCAAGTCATACTTTTGCTGACAGGATGGGGACATTAGGAGGTTAAACAAGGCAATCCAAACCTAAAAAGATGAAAATGGAAGAATAATTCATGTCATATTATGTATAATAATAATAATAATATCAGCAATGTTGGAGTAGAAATAAGGAAACATTACACTCATGACACTATAAAATGTTTCCACTTCCTGAATTAAATATTTCCTTATTTCTACTTTAAAAAACAAACATAGATTTTCTTGTTATTATATTTTTTAATGGCAAAAAATGTAAATTTTCATAAAAAAATTATTTACTCTGTACCAATGTAATTAATAGCTGCATTACTACATTGTTAAGAAGACATTCTGAAATTCTACAATAATTTTATGACAGCGACTGTTTACAAATTTAGTCTGCATATAAAATTCTTCAAATTATGTATTTTGTCAAATTAATGTTTCCATATGAAAATAATGAGATCTCAATTTTCATTAAGACATTTCTTGCACAGATTGATACAGTGAACACATGCTGAGGTACTGTAGAAACCTCACAGAGAATTGTATCCAACTTCATTGTATGTGACTTCAGAGCTTTTAACAGTAGAAACTGAACATTCTTTTTTCTTGAAAATAAAAAGTCTGCAACTGCATTTAAATGGGATAGATTACATTACTTCCAAACTTCCAAACTGTGTATCAGTAATGCTGGATTTGCTTTTTTTAACTTTGGTCACAGCATGTGTATCAATCATAAGCAAACACAAACAACCCAAAGTTCCATAGCTAGAATAATAAAAATAATAAACTACCAGACAAGAATCCATACACTCATTTTGTACTGATTAAAGATAGCTATTTTAAATGTCAGCACACACTTCTCTTTTGTTTACAGCACATGACAATGACTGAGTACAACACCATGTTGTTCATACCAATAAACATGGTCAGCATGCAGCATTCACACATGTTACGTATATGTAATTAAATTGCTTGTGTGTTAGTTTTAAAATTCTTTTTTATTTTATTTTTGTTTCATTACATTTTATTGTAATGATTATTGAAAGGATTCGAAATTCTTTTTCAGTAATTCAATATTTGTTTTTAGTAAATGTTGTTTATCTAAGATGTAAAACGTGTTACATGAGAATTATTTTTAGTTAACCTAGTTCGTCTTAGGTTGGGAAGTTCATAAACAGGCAGTTAAAATGATTGGTCAGTATCAGGGCCATACTTTGATTGCGTGATCACTATGTGTAAACAACGTTTCTTTATTATTGGTTCTTAAGTGGGGCTACACTGGTGTACGTGATAGATTTCTTTTAGTAAGAGACTACATGACCCATCTCGTGAGACTTGAAATGATGTTTTTGGGGTTTAAATAATAATAATGAGGACTTTGTATAGCGCCTAATCTTTAGAAGCTCTAAGCGCTTTACAACATTTGACAACACTTAAAAAAAAAAAAAACCCATATATAATGATATGATTACATAAATAAAAACAAACACCACGAAAGTAGAAACAGAAAATATGCTGTAAATATTTAAGGCAAGGATACATTATTAGGTCTTTAAGACTGTTCTTGCAGTTGAAATAGGTGAGTTTTAAGAGCGCTCTTGAATGAGATCACTGTGTCTTTGTGTCTAAGTGCAGTGGGCAATTCGTTCCACGTTGCTGGGCCCTGGTATGCAAAAGAGCGTTGTCCATATGATTTCATCTTCATAGTGGGAATAACGAGAATACGAGTGTCAAAAGAGGAGCGTAAGCATCTTGCCGGTGTGTACACATGGGTGAGGTCAGATAAGGTATGTTGGACTGAGCCCGTCAGTGAAACGTAGCACAGAGAAAAAATTTTGTGTTTAATTCTGGATCGTATGGATAGCCAGTGTAGGGTACAGGGCAGGGGAGAGGCATGCTCTGATCATGGTACTCTAAGGATGATCCGAGCAGCTGTATTTTGAACTTTTTGAAGTTTCTGAAGTAGATATTGAGACGAACCAGACAGAATTGAGTTACAATAGTCCAGTCCTGAAAGTACTAAGGAACACACAAGTGTTTTAGTGGCATCAACTGAGAGATACTTGTGAATGGAGCTGATTCGTCTCAGCTCAAGATATGCAGCCTTGCATATGTTCATGACATGTTGATGCAATGAGAGAGTACTGTCAAGAGTGACACCAAGGTTTCGTACTGACTGTGTGAATTTAATGTTGGTGTTGCTGATATTTATTGTCTGAGGTAAAGGATGTGAATGAGAATGTCTTTGTGTTGTAATCAGGATGGCTTCAGTTTTATCATCATTCATCTGCAGCTTGTTACATGTCATCCATGATTTCACATCGGAAATGCACCTCTCTATGCCTTGGATGGTAGCTTCAACTTCAGCTGGATGGCTAGATTTGTATATTTTGGTGTCATCAGCATACAATTGGGGAGACACTGGATGATGATCTATGACACTTGAGAGTGGCTGAGTGTATAGAATGAAGAGAACAGGTCCAAGAACGGACCCCTGTGGAATACCACAGCATAGATCAACTGGGCTGGAGTGTTTTCCATTTGTGGACACAATTTGTGTCCTGTTGACCAAGTAGGACTTGAACCATAGTAAGGCTGTATCATGAATGCCAAATATATGCTGGAGACAGTGAAGTAATATATCATGGTCTATAGCGTCAAATGCTGCAGACAAGTCAAGGAGAGTGAGGACTGTAATCTTTCCGCCATCCAAAGCAGACAGAAGGTCATTGACTACTTTCAGAAGAGTAGTTTCAGTACTGTGGCAAGGGCAATATGCAGACTGTACATTGCTAAAAAGACTGTTTGAATTCAGATGAGATACAAGTTGGGATAGAACAACTTTTTCTAAGATTTTTGACATGAATGGGAGATTAGAAACTGGGCGGTAGTTCTTTAAATCATTATGGTCAAGTGTTGGTTTCTTCAGCAGAGGCTTTACAATGGCAGTTTTGTAAAATGATGGGAATTCCCCAGATGAGAGAGAGGTATTAATAACATCAGTTAGTGAAGGCAATATTGGATCCAAGCACTCTAGCAGCAGTGACGTCGGAATCGGATCCAGTTCACATGACTTTGGTGCACTCTTCATCACGATTGTATGTACTAAATCCATAGAGACAGGTTCAAATGCTGCTAACGGTTGCCGCTGAAATTCTGTATCGCAACTGTATGAGTCAACTGAAATTGTGTTGTCAAGTTTATCTCTGATGGTTTGTACTGGAAGTGGTGTACATTTGTTCCTTGACATTAGCTTGTTAGTAATCTCAAATAGCTCTTTGCAGCTGGAACTTACCATGATCTTAGTACTGTAGTGGGCTGATTTCGCTGCATGGACTATGTTTGTGACATTCTTCTTAGCGGCATCATAGATCTGCTTATGAATAGTGAGTCTGGTGGAAAGCCAAAGCCTCTCAGCTTTATGGCGGTCTTTCGGAGGAAATACGGCAGAAATATGCATTACGGCGGAAATACGCATTCTTAATATTTTTCTGTCAGAGTTGTTTTAACATCTTGAAGGAACAAGGTGTTTTTTTTATTTGTTGCCAGATTGTTTGTTTTTCATCTGTTTTTTGGATTTAATAATTTATTCTCCTGGAAACTCAACAAGTTGACTTTCTCATAAAAAAATTCTGAAAGATATTCAAGGAAATTTATTCTGGAATTATTTGGAAACAAAGACTGTGATTCAATTGAGGAATTGTTGATATTCGTACATGGACCACATCTGACGTCATCGCCTTCCATATTTGTGTGTTGTCGAGATTTGAACCTGGATTCTAATAGAACTATATAGTGATAGGACTTGTATTTTTCATTCTTAAGATTAAATTTTGGATTATATTCACAAACCGTAAGTCCTATTTACCAATTTTTACATTGTTTTCTAGGGAAATAAATTATTTTGTTAAAATATACAAAGCTTGTTGACTTCACTCTTTTCTTCTGTTACATTTGTACAAGCCTACACGTAACACACACTACACCCAGATCATAGAGAAATCAGAAAAGACAAAAATATCTTTTTTAACAGAATTTATTTTTGAATAATAATCATCAAATTAGCCAGAGGAAAAACTTTGGTGTTGTCTATTTATTGTTATTTTCACAAATAATATGAGGCTGACCAGATACTCAGACATTATTGTAATCTGCTGAGATAATTAATCTGTTAATTAGATTATGTCATTGTATTCAAGACCTCTGAGTCCTCAGCAGTTGTCAAATAAAGCCAGCTTAGCCACAGAGTACACAGAGTTATTAAAACTGCTTTTTTATCCTTTGAATTCACACTGTTCTCAATACCCCAATTAGGGGCCCCCGAGTGATCAAGTGGTCACTGCCATCTCACCTCTGACTCTGTGTGTTCAAGTCTCAGAGTCGGCCAATGTGGGTATGTGAGAAAGCTTGCCAATAGCTTCTTGTGGGTCAGTGGTTCTTTCCAGGGTTTTCCCTGGTTCTTCCTCCACCATTTATACTGGCCGTCATGTATAGCCCATCTTGTACTGAAAAATGGTGTTACACCCTACAACAACAACAACAACACCCCAGTCATTAAAAATGAGACTAAAAAGTCTTGTGTCTGTGAAAACATTTATATGCTGATATATTCTTATATTCATCTTTTATTCTCCATTAATAATAAAAGACATGACAGCCTTATTTTGATATTATATTGATATTATATATTCTTTATATTTGCTACTAAAATGGAATCCACTGATATAAAGAGGGCCCTTGAGATGTCCTGGCAGATTAATGATGGAGTGGTACAGTATGTAGGCAAAAGATCTTCAGTTATGGTTCGGCTTTCCAGCCAAAAAGTTCATCCTCAAAAACTACCATAAAGCTATTTATTTTTCTCCAAAAAATTAATCTGAGAATGCATTTATTTTTAAATTACTTTTTGTTGGATACAAAATAGGAAAGTAAATCTTGTGGATGAATATATATTGCACACACTTGCATTTGTGTAAATTTGAATCCTACCTGGCATGTATTAAAGCGTTCAATAACTGTAAATAATGGTTACTTAAAACTATAACTAATCTAAATGACTGGACCCAACAATTTTCAGGACACCTTACTTTTAAATCTTTTAACACTTTTAAATATTACCAAAAGTTTCTGGACAGCAAGCAAATCTTTTTAAAGGTAATGAAAATTAAAAGATTAAAGTTGGAATGTAAACTAAGGATTGTTTTACCTATATTAAACAAGCTGGTGTCTGAGAAGTCAAATGTCTGACCATGACACCACTTTGAATACCCTAATTTTAACATGTGGACTAACTGAAGGTGTTGTCAATAGACAGCAGTAAGAACAGCTGACATGCTCCACAACTCATGATCATGAAGTTCCCTAAACAAAGTGTGTTGCAACACAGACCAAGATCATATAGTTCCCTAAACAAAGTGTGTTACATCACAACCTATGATCATGTGGTTCCCTAAACAAACTGTGTTGCATCACAACCCATGATTATGTGGTTCCCTAAACATTGTTGCATCACATCCCATGATCATGTGGTTCCCTAAACAAAGTGTAATGCATCACAACCCATGATTATGTGGTTCCCTAAACATGTGTTCCCTGAACAGTGTTGCAACACAACCCATGCTCATGTGGTTCCCTGAACAGTGTTGCAATCACAACCCATGCTCATGTGGTTCCCTGAACAGTGTTGCAACACAACCCATGCTCATGTGGTTCCCTGAACAGTGTTGCATCACAACCCATGCTCATGTGGTTCCCTAAACAGTGTTGCATCACAACCCATGATCATGTGGTTTCCTAAACAAAGTGTGTTGCATTCTTGTTAAAGCAGACACTGCTTCATGTTAACAGTCTATTTTGTGTATCAATCCAATGTAAATGTTACAAAGTTGTATTTCTATGAGTCAAAGAGTTTCTCCAGCATCCAAATACCAATTACCATATATATTCACTTAAAAGTTGACTCCAACTGCAAAAAGCAGACCCTGATCTGTTGCATTATATGATGACAGATCAGGGCCTATGTTATTTTCAGTTGGACTCAACTTATAAGCAAATATATACAGTACATGACACGTCTTCACTTTCCTGTAGTTCATCCTCAGCTCTTTCAGTCCTTTATTTGTTACATGTCAGGTTTGCGGCATAACACTTGCATAGGTAAAACAGCCAATCAGAATTCGGTATTTGACAAATACACAACTAACTGGTGTATTGATTTTTCAAGACAGAATGCACACTTCTATGCATAACAAAAAAACAAACGTGGTGGATTTAGATAATTTTGCAAACAATAATTACTTTTCAGCACCACATGGAGCAAACAAAGAAAACATTTTGCAATTTTTCAACTTTTACAAAAATAGTGCAGTCATGAATTCTAGATGCAACCTTGCAATATATGGATGCTGATTGATTTCTAACTGACCTGTCCCTCAATCTTGGTTATTTTCCAGCTATCATCAAAATCAATCTCTTGCCACTTGTTGTCAATATACTTGTATTGTTTCCCTGAAAAATGAAATAAGATCTTAGTACATCATAGGGCTGATAAATATGCTGATAATGTTATACAGAATGCATTACAATCATGTAAACCATGCTATAATGTTATACGGAATGCAATACAATCATGCAAACCATGCTAAAACGTTATACAGAATGCAATACAATCATGTAAACCATGAGATAATGTTATACAGAATGCAATACAATCATGTAAACCATGAGATAATGTTATACAGAATGCAATACAATCATGTAAACCATGCTATGATGAATGCCCACTTCAACAGAAGACTTTAACACAGTTTCTTTACATTGATGCCAATACCAATGCCAACACCACTGTATATGTAAGTCTTGCTATCTACCTAATGCAAAATAGTCTTTCCCATGGATGGATAGATGAAAAAAATAAGATGAAGAGAATTTTGCCCATAACTGAGTCTCATTAAGTGTAACATATATAACCCTACTCTCCATGAAGGATTTTCAGACCCTACCAAAAAAAA
>JAECUM010000276.1:0-158007 GCA_016617855.1 Megalonaias nervosa | reverse complement strand
GGGGGGGGCACAAATTTAACAAGTTTATTTCATTTATTAAGGCTTGGGATAGATGACCTAGATGAAAAAAGTTTTACCATAAGTTCTGGGACAGAAAAAAATAATTTATTTTATCATGTCCCAAAGATATATGGTAAATACAGTTGTCTAATTCTTGAATCCTTGAAGTATGTCTGTACTCAGTCACCATTTTGCTTCTTATCATTTTTCCATGAACAAATTTCCCAATATCCAAATTGGGTCAGTAACAAGAGATGAATGATACTTTATATAATTAAGTGTTAAGTAAACAAAATTATTGGCGAAATATTCTTATATTTTTCATTCTATACTTTCATTGGTGAAAATTATATCCATTTTATTTAATGTGAAAATACAAGATATCCCATTACCAGTGGTTGAATTTGTCTAGATACTGAAGTTATACTTATTGCAAGAAAAGTATGCAGTTTGTGAGCTAGAGCAACACCTGTGTGCTGCATTTCTCAACTGGAACTGCTTTGTATGTTGGATATGGTAAAATAGTTAACAGAATGTAATAAAGTTAATTAATTGCAACAATTTAATTCATACCGAACCACCAGTATTTTTATGGCCTGCTGATGATACAATTAAAATGGATGTAAATGTATAAAAGGGCATGCTTAGTCTTCTAATGTTTGAATGTTTGGTATATAATTGTACATAATAAAAAAAAGTTTTTCTGCATAAATACCTCCTATGTCATCTTGCGCTACAAAAATACCCAACATATTTTAAATTTTGGCTTCACCATTTGTTAAAATAGTTGGATGTTTGTACCACATGATGAAATATATCAAATATTAAAGCAGGAAAAGAAAATAAATCCTGTATGTATTAGAGTAATACACAAGTTACTAAATAATTGTTGGTAAAACATAAAAATGATGAACTTTTTCTCTCATTGTGTACATCACAGAAATTGACTCTTTTCCAAACAGATTCTTCTGGAGGAAAATGAACTGTATAATCCAGGGGAACTTGCCATACAGAAAGTAACACCAAAACAAAACAGTAATTCAAGTCCTGTATTCAGTACAAAATATAAAGATTTGTCCTATGCAAAAATGGATGTATGAAAGATACTACTAAAACTTTGATTTAAATTTTTTCAGTTTCTGATGAAGTTATCAAAAGTGGATATTGCAGGACTAAAAAAAAATATGAAAATGTCCTCTTTGTGTGCAAAATAAAAAAATTTATGAAAATAACAACAAATATTGTATTCTATTTCAAGTTTTTGGCAAGTGACACAAAACTGTTTTGCCCAAAAAATTGTTCAACCAGTCCTGCACTGCTAGATAAGGGGTTCTTAGTTTTATGGTAATATGGCAAAAGAGCTTGTGGGATGGTCTGTTGTCTGTTATTCAGCAATCAATAAACTAGATGGAGGATTGCCATGAAACTTTGAAATAGCACTCTGACATCCATCACAGTGGAATCTTGACAGTCTTGTTGCAGCTACTACTGTATGGATGGTCATATGGCATAGGTTTGTCAATAAAAGAACTACTGTGTCATCTAGTCAGTCTTAAATGTAAATGGTGCCAATACAACATCAAACGTAGGTATCATGGTAGCCATCTTAAAAATCTTATCTCTTATCACTACACCACCTAATGGAGAGTCATATCCATATGGATTTTCACCAGAAGACTTGTGATGTCTAGCTTGTCCTAAATGAAAATAGTGCTGATCTGACAGCCATTATGGCAACCATAATGAAAATTTTATATCTACTTCTGGATAGTCTGCCTTGGTTTCCATGGGAAAGGCACTTAGCTTCCATTTTCTCTGCATTATATAGCCAAAAATGTTAAAACCCACAAACCAATCTTCTGGATGGATATTTATACATGTTTCTACAAAGTGTTTTCACCAAGCTGCTTGTAAATGAAAATAGTGCCAATCAGAGATCCAGGATAACCACTGTTGCAGCCATCTTGAAATCTTGTTGTCATTACTTCTCCTGAACAGAAAGTCATACTGAATGGGGTTTTCAGCAGAAGACTTCTTGTCAAGTCCAGTTGCTCCCAGGTGAAGTTGGTGCTGATCGACATCAGTGTGACTGCCACATGGGCCATCTTGAAAATCTTATCACCACTCCTAGATGGAAAGTCATTTCAGCATTGGGGTTTTGCCAAAAGACATTTTATGGTGTCTAGTTGGTTCTAAATCAAAATGATGCTCATATTACATGCAGTATTGCCACTGTGGCAGCCATATCTGAAATCTTTTCACTATTTTATCTTCACCATATGACTTCTTATACCTAGTTGGTTTTAAATAAAATGGTGTCAGCAGTTGGTCCACAGTGAAGGTGATGCTGATCTTAAATCCAACAATGCCACTAAGGTGGTCATCTTGAAAATCCTGTTATTGCCCAAGATTGTCTGAGGTGGTTTCAACACTCAGCATTGAAACAAAAACAGAAAAAGACTTGGATTCCTGGAAATTATTTTCAGTCAGTAGTGTGTAAGTGCCTTCAAGAGACTCTTGTTCCATTCTTGTATTTCTAGAGCATAAAAAGTGATACAAAATAATTATGTGTGCCTCCAAATATATGAATTACATTTTACTAGCAATATTATTATTTTGTTTGTTTATTTTCTTCCAGAATAGTTACATTGCATATGCTTGAATGCTGCATTAATAACAGGATGTATTTGGTATTACATATACCAGTATATGTACTTCATTATGTATAAATGCATATTTCATTTTGATCTGGTTTGAGATGAATGATTTGGCAAGATTTATTTTTGTAATTTCAATCTCATTATTTATGAATAGCTTTAAACCATATATGGCTGTGAAGCTTCATCAGAACAATAGCTTGGACCAGCTCCATGGATAGCACATTTGGCAAAGAATCCTTAGAGTTATGGCCCTTGATTTTCTTAGCATACACATTGCTAATACACCATCTTGTGAACACTCTTGATTCCACATTTATTATTAGAACATTTATTATTAGATTTCAACAAGCTTCATATCACTAGGTGCTTGGATGAGAATGTTAAGTATTCATGTCTATGTTTTAGAGATATGGACAGTCATCTTTGTATAGGTGTTGGTGACACACAAAAGGTTGTAAACACTCGTTTCCATTTTATAAATAGATTTTAATTAAATTTGCTGTGAAGCTCCATCTCAAAAGGAGCCGCCATGAGGTTGGTGATGAGCTTACTTTTTAATAATTTATTCGAGTTATTACCCACTGATGCATAATCTGAAATTAATAGTGTCAAATATTTTTTTTATTAGAACCAAATCTGCTGTAATGCGTCAGCTGACAAGAGTTTGATGATGAGCTGGTTTGGCTTGTAAGGTTTTTTGTCCTGAATCAACTTATTAACAATCCTAATTGCTTGTGAACACTAGCATTCATACCCTTTGTTTGATTTTAGTTATGTTCACAGGTAAGCTTTATCTAAATAAGAGCTTGAAAATGAGGACTAGATTTGGACCATGTTTTACTGTTATGGCCTTTGATTGACTTAGAATAGGCAGTCCACTGGCTTTAACACTAGCATTCAGTTTTTTGTTTTATTTCAGCCAAACTGGCTGTGAACATTCACTTTAACAAGGTCTCGTAGGATTTAATTATGAGTAGATCTTTACAATTTATTACTCACTTGAGGCCCTTGATCAACCTAGAATGAGAATCCCTACAGCTTGTGAACATGCTAGTATTCACACTGGTTGACTTCAGTTGAATTTGCACTGAAGCTTTCGCTCAAAAAGCTCCTGGAGTTGGAAGATGACCAGATTTTCACATTTCCAGAGTTGTGCCTTGAAAGACTAAGAGAAGGCTTTTCACTGGAATGTCATCACATTTTCTATTTGATTTTGAACCAATTTTGGCTGTGTAGCCTTATTTTTAAAAATCTCAGTTGATTTCTACAATTTTCAGATTTTTATATGTTACAGAGTTATGGCCCTTTATCATAAGCATTGTGCTGGCATTTGAACACTAGCCTTCACTTATTTGCCTTATTTCAACATTTAGTTAAAAAAAACCATCTTGTTTAGGTTTTATCAGATTTTGACAACAACTTGATTTTGCCTGTACTTTATATGGTCATAGCCCTCAAACAACTGAGAATAACCACAAAAATAAGTTGATCCAGCTTCCACATCATTTGTGTGATATGAACCGAATCTCCTGTAAAGTTGAATCACAGCAAGATATTATATGTGTGAGTGTTGTAGATTTTGGACCATATTTTACAAAGTGTCATAGACTCGGGGATTAACCAGCTGTGCACCAGAATGGGGTTGGGGTGGATATTTACTATTGCATGTGAAATCTCCGTATGTTATCAGAGATGTTTCTTTTAAGATATTAGTACTACTTGTTTAGCTCATTGGACCTTGGGCAGCACAAGAGCATGTAGTTGTGGCTTTGTGGTTACATTTATTTTAATGTATAGCTTCTCCCTATTTTCGATAATGCACCACTTTATAGGCATGTTCTCAGACTTCCTGCGCTCCATGGAGTCAGATTATACTGAATTACTAGTTGGCTAATCCCATATTTATTATGCCTGTAGGAAATCTCTGTCAATAAGTTTTAGCTATTACCATGTTGATCATTATTTTACACTTTGGCTTGTCAAGGTTTTACATTTTACATTCAGCACCGTTTCTTGCACAAATTACATGCCTGTATTACCCCATTTAATACCAAATGAGTTTTCTCCATTATGTGGTTGCTTGATGGAAACATCGCAACCCGTGTATTAAATATAAAGTTTCAGGTTGTTCGTGTTTCGCGGTAAATGAACTTTTCATCGATCAAGTTCTAATGGATGCCATTTTTGTTCGTTTGTGACCTGTGACCTCGATGGTTCGATATTACAGGTATGTGATTCACATACATTTACACTCAGATGAACTTATTGCCGAAAGTAATACTGACTTTATATAAAAACTAAGATTTATTGAATAATGTAATTTGTTTTATGCATAGTTGCAACCTCCCTAGCAACCGCCAATTCTTTTAGTAGCCTGGAACGCTGTATTATTGCGGAACTTAATGTTCTTACTGGTACATATTAAAACTGTTTTGCTATTGTTGCTTACTTATTATTTGTAAAGTTTAAACAACTTTCCCTCTTTCTATTCCTATATAAAATCTTTATCAAACGAAGTGCGTAAATGTAAATAAAACAGCATACAGTGGCTGACCCAGATTAACGTACCATGGGGGAACAACTCTATAACATACGGTAGCACGCAGGTATTATAATAAAAAATAAAATACAACTTATCTATGAGAAACTGTCCACGCTTGTACTGGCTTAGTATTTCCACAATATACGAAAGGATCCAACGATAAAATCAAACACAAATGTAAATCCATGCAGAATCCATGAATAACAACATTACAAATTAAAAGCAACTATTATTTAGCTTTATATGAATTTTAAATGCAATATGGGTAAAGAAATGTAAACATGTAACTATTATTATTATTATTATTATTATTAAAATTAAAATATTACTGATTTAAAGAAAATTTAACTGTTATTATATTATTTACGTACGAGAAGTATGATCATAAGCAACATTTTGTAAATTTTGCTCCATATTGGCTACCATGAAATGAAATTGCAACCTTGACCCTGTAAGGACATGTATGTCACCATCTGTATATGACCTATAATCATCAAACATCACACAATACACTAAATATATTTTGTATTCAAAGCCAATGCAGGTATGGAGTTGGACTGGAGTTTTTACATGATGATCAACGTAATTGCATGCACTTTACAAAAATGTGATGTTCATACTTTTTGATTGTAAACTTATAAAAAAATGTTGATGTTTTAGAGGAAATTGTGCTGTAAGATATTTGCTTCCTTACTGGCTACAGCTTTACATCTGTAAACAACTGCTAGATGGCATGTCCAAAATTAATTGGAAAATCCAGTTTGCCGCAATAATATAGAGTCTGCAATAATACAGCGTTGTAGTATACCATTATACCCTGTCATTGGTTTGTCACAGTTATCCATTAGAGAACTGTTGTTCTGCTACTGAAAACTGTATAGACAAATTATGATATAGAGTTTTTGTCTCAGAGTTTGTACAGAGTAAGATATAAGATGTGAGAATATTTTATATACTGAAATATATCAAACGTTATTCTTATGTGGTTGATATCGCAAGAATTGCGCTAAACTGATGTTTGCCAGTTTGCCACTCTAATTTGTTGGCGGATTCAGTCTGCCAATGCTGATTGGTTCAGTACTGTCACGTGGTTAAAAACCGAAGGTTATATACTGGAGTGGAAGACAGTTCTCGTCAAATAACTGCAGAGCGCGGTCAAATTCAAAACCAGAAGTAACACCTGTGAAGTCCAGTACCCATTTTAGGTAATGACATATATAAATTGTTATAATAATAATAATAAATAATAATGATATAGGACTGGCAAAGTGAAAATAATACTCTGAATTATTTGGACATTATTTAGGTGAAAAGCTAGTAAAATAAGCAATACTTTGAACATTTGAACGTCTGTCTTTAACAGTATGCTGAGGCAAGCATTTTGGAAAATTACGTAGGAAATGTTTGAGTAAGTAAATTAATCTTCCAAATGGTCGTACAGTTATCTCCCACCACATTGGTAACCTGGGTTAAACAAATACAAAGCAAATCTTCAACTCTCGTCTATTGGGGTCACTCTTATGATTTCCAATCATTATTTCATTTTTTTAACATTGAAACAGACTATTATGTGCTGAGACAGTTTATTGAAATGATCCAGGAACAAGACATCGAAAATTAACATCAGTATCTAATTGTTACAATATAAGAGTGCAAGCAACAAGTGTTTCCTTGCAGGAGTATGTTTGTCTTATCCCAATGAATATTTTGTATTGGTGACAGCTTTCCAGTTTCTTATTTGTGTTTCTCTCATTAAACATTTTTTGTTGACTTTACTTTTGAGTGGAACTTCTTCAATGAACCCTCCCTAGCAGACAGGAAGTAGAGGTCGCTTACAGTTTTATATGTGTGAGTCTTGTAGTTTTAGGACCATATTTTACAAAGTTCTGGCCCTTGATAGACCTGGAATTTTTTAATGGCTCTTAAAAACTTGAATATTTAATTTTGTAATTTCAATCAAATTAGTGTATTTATGAAGCCATATCTTACTGAGTTACTGATATCCAGTTTCCAGTTATCCAGCCTTTTAATGGGAGATGGGAGAATTGCCATGTTAATGGCAACATCATGATCAGATTTGTATTTATGCATGTTAGATTCAAGTCTTGATGTGTCTTTTATGAAAACACTTGTTTGTGATAGGTGGTCATCAGAAATACTTATTTTAATCAAACTTTTTCCATGTTGTATTTTGGCACAGTTTTAAAAAGTCATTTGTAATATAACACTTTAAGTATTTGCTCCTGTTAGTAATTCTTAAATGGATCAACTTTAGAGGTCTTTTTTTTTATTGTTTTTTTTTTTTTCTTTTCAGAGATCCAGTTTCTCCTTGCTATTACAGTTCTCATTAGTATTAATTTCTGGTGCAATAGCAAGTATTTTTTTTTGTCCTATAAGACATGAGTATTTTAAATGACACGCATCACACAATCATCAGATTAGCTGTTTAAATGTATTTTCTGTGCATGCGTTTGATCTGGATTTTTTAACGCAGATTTAAAACATTTTCAGTCATATCGTCTGTATGGCAGTTTATAGTGATGTCTAGCACTGAGGCATCATGTCCCACTCAGTCATATTATCCTGCCATCAGGCTGACCAGTCTTAACACTAACCTCTTACTGCTGAGTACCCAGCGAGGTAGCTGCTAGTACCATTTTTTTATAAGTCTCTGGTATGATGCTGCCAGAGTTCAAACCCATGATCTTCTGCATCTGAGGTGGACGCTCTAACCACTTAGGCCACCGAAGCGGTCTATTTTCTGCATTATACTTTTGAGTACACATGAAAATACATGGACAGACATGGTTCCAACATGACTCCAACATCAGTCCTTACCCCATTGGGATCCAAAATCCATGGAGTTCATTTCTGGGCAAAGAGAAATATACTAAAAAAAAATTTGAGATCAATTCAAGAACTTCTAGTATTCTCCAGAAATGAAATGGAAGGGTAAATTCATTTTCTGTATCACTAAAACTTGGAGCTAACAACTCCCAAATTAGTTGGGCTCTTTCTTAGGTAAAATGAAAATATTACATGTACAAAGTTTTGATGAAATTGGTTGAAGAGAATGTAAAATTTTGGTGTAGAACGAAATGCAAAGGCCAATTTATTATTACTAACGGTAGATTTGAGTTTGAGGGAGTATGCTCCCAAATTAAAAGGGGTCTCTTGGGCAGATAAGAATGTGTACAACGTTTTGTAAATATTCATTGTGTAGTACTGTTACTGACTTCTGTATTTAGTGACAGCAACCTTGACCTTCTACTGACCTCGCCCCCCCAAATCAACATGTATCTTTCTTACACTAAGAATTTGAGTTATTGTCCAGAAATAAAATACATCTGGAAAATGTATTGCAACAATGACCATAAACATGGAGATGCTGACCCCAAATCAAATGGGTTCTTCCTTTGGCCCAGGGAAACATTGATAGAATCCTTCCTTGGGCAAAGAGGTACATGTGTACCAAGTTGTACTGAAATCTGTGCATAAGTTACAAAATGAATGCCCACAGATGATGGTTGAGTAAAATACTGTCACTGATAGGGCACAATAGTAAGAAGAGAATATGTTACTATGATGAACAAATGTGTCAATTACTTGCCAAGAAAGGTTTAACATTAATATGGAACTAAAATTTACCAATATCGGAGATGGACTCTTGTCTTTGAAACCAAATATCTTCAAATGATTTGCATTTAAAACCCCAGAAAGAAAATAGCTCAACACTAGTGCATTGTATTTTTCATTTTTACCTTGTTCAAATTAAAATCATGAAATGGCAAAAAGAAGTTATGAAACAGTTACTGAAATGTGATTAAAGAAATCATTTCAAGATTTTTTTACTTCTGTTTGTAATAATGATGGCCGTAATTGATAGTGGATTGGCATTAATTGGTACCAACTTCAAACCCTTCATGCAGGTATCCTTACTGCCAAATTTGGTTGAAAATTTGTGCCACGCTTTTAAGCAGTTAAAAACAGCAACTGTTCAAAGACGCAATATGAACACAAAGCCATCTTCCATACCATATATACCTGCTTATAAGTCACATCAAACGGCAAACAAAAAAGATCCAGATCTGCCATAGCATAATGTGCCTGCAGATCTGGGTCTCGTTTGTTCTACTCATGACTCCAAACAAATTGCACATACCCAGAGCTACTAGTGCATTATGCAACAGCAGATCTGGGTCTGTGCACTTTGCAGTTGGACTCTATGAATATATATGGTAAGCTAACTTGGGCTTACAGCCAGGTAGCTAAGATAATGGTCAACTAGATAAATTTAAATTGAACTATTTATGTCAACTCTGCATTACAAACCTGGACTGTCCAAACCAAGGAAAAAAAATCTGTCACAATGTCCTTATCAATATCGTATTCTTTGGGGGCAATTAGGGACAATAAAGACAATGATTCAGAACATGTTTTATTTGCATACATGTAATATCTATCACTGATGTATAAAGATTATCTTTTGTCATCATCAGAAACTTTTTTCTGCTTTCCAGGTTCAGTTTCAAATCCTGGGTATATTGGAAAATTTTCTGAAATGATAGACAAATTCCTTCAAAAGAAATTTTTGCATAAAAACCCGTTTTATTCACACAGAAAAAGAATGAAGAGTGAACTAACAATGTGTTCATGGAACAAAGATGCCCTATCACAGAATCTTAAAACTGACCTGAATGAAAAACTAAATTAGATGGCTAGCATCTTTAACTGCTGACTAGATTTTTCAGAAAAAGATGAAGTGATATATAAAACAACTGTTAATAGTAGAAGGATAATGTTTACTTTTTTACCTCTGGCTTTGAATAGATCAAAAGTTTGATTATCCATCTACATTTTTATAGGAAGTGTCACCTTATTATTAGAAATATACCAATAAATACAGAATTAAAACATAATAACTAACGAAAATATAGTAACATACTCAACAATATTTTCAATCAGAAAATGTGTAAACATTTAAAATGCAAAATCAACAAAATACTAACAAAGTATATCACAAAATATAGAGAAACAATTATCAGATATGTTTAACATTTCCATTTTCCTTTAAGTGGACTTCAGATATGATCATTATAAAACTGAAAATACAAGGTGTAATAAAAGTCATTAGGGCTGTTGTTACGAGATATTTTGAAAATGTTGAAGGGACATAACTCTGATAAAGACAGTGATCAAAAGCATATGTGAAATATTTATCATAAAAATTGCTAATACAGTGAAATATTTTATACTACTCATCGCTGATGGAATGTATGCAAAAATCTGCCTGGTTGCTCTGCTAATCAAATTTCAAACATTTTTAATAAATAAGGACAAATATATCTGCATCCATTCAAAAGTTAATGTCAATGACCTTCACAATATTTCTCTTTCTTACTAAGGGCCATTCCAGGATCAAAGAAGGGAAGGGAAGAGTATTTTGGGTTGGAAGGCACTTTTTCTGTGACCTAACCAGTCATCTAATTATTAACAGTCATTGGATTCTATGTAGAAATCTGTGAACCGTGTCAATCATATTGAATTACAGTGCCGCCCACACATATATTGAACATGTCTTCAATTCTGGAATTGTCCTAAACAGTATGGTTTTATCACTAGGACGAGTAAAAAGGACTAGTGAAGAGACAGAAGGATGGGGTGATTAAAAGTGGGATCCTATATCTTTGGATAGATTCTTCCAATAAAAGTAAACCTTACTCTGAGTATATCTAATCTCCGGTGAACCTTGTTCCTCATTTTCCTTGCCTGTCTGGAAAATAATGACAACATATTCATGCAAGATACTTCTGGTAAACTTAATTATAGCTCTTATTCACTATAACTAGCTTGAGTCCATAACATTCAACTGCATGGTGTATCGAACCACTGTATTACATAAATGACTAAAAACTGCATAAATGCATGTGTGTTTATTAGGGTTGAAAATAATAACCACTCATATAAATCGGAATACTTTATGTTAAAATTCCAGTTTCACTTTCAGTTTTCTTTTTCTCCATATACACTGTATTAATGAAAACATGAGAAGCTGAACCCTGCTGAGCCAGTGTCCAGTCATTGGCCTGAAATTAGACAGTTGAATACATTTGTTCTCATGGCCCCAAGTAGTCTAAAGCGCTCACCATTATGGATCATTGCCATCTCACCTCTGTCTGCGTGGGTTCGAATGTTGGGTTCGGCCAATGTGGGTATGTGAGAAAGCTTGCCAGTAGCTTCCCTTGGGTCGGTGGTTCTTTCCCGGGTTTTCCTGGGTTCTTCCTCCACCACTGATACTAGCTGCCATGTATAGCCTATCTTGTGCCGAGAAATGGTGTTAAACCCAACAACAACATCTGTTCTCTCCCTGTAGTGAAGATTTCAAAACTTGAATAAGACAGCAGGTTATGTGATGTGACATAAGAGATGGGACCAGGCAGTGGATTCTGATGCCTTACTGCTGTTTAGAGACAGTATGCCTTACAAAATCTCTTGAAACTGAAACTGAGTTTGCCTACCTCTCCCTATATATATATATATATATAGTTTCAAATAATAAAGTCTTTCTGAGATCCATACATCTCTGCCAATTTGCCTTCACAAGTGGATAAAAAAAACCTAAGAAACCAGACAGTGATGTCATATATACCATCTAATGTTAAAACATAACTGAATACTACATGTATGTTTGCTGGAAATTTCAATGCAAGTTGCACTGAGAATTTAGTCATTTTTGGAGACAGAGTGTTTAGTTTTTTATCCAAACTGATTCTTTTACCAACCTACAAGACTGTTACTAAATACTTTCTCAACACCTATCTCTAAATAATCACATAAAACCTGATTACCTGTATTAAAATGCTTTGCAACAGGATCATCATCTTTTCTAGTATAGTTTTGGGGGAAAATGTTTGGCCTCCAAATAGCCTGAAAAATTACTGTTGCTCTCCTTTGTAGGAAAAAAAGAACTATTCAACAATTTAAAATCATTATGTTAGTTAAAACAAATTATCTGAAGTATACAAAAAAATAATAACCTAGTTTCCCCCATTAATTGGTCAATTAAAGTTTTCAATAGCAAGGTGAAATTGGAGTATGCACTGGCTGACTGAATCTGCCTATTGGAAGTGTCATACAAACTGGGGACTACCTGACCAAAATATGAATAATCTATGTTGTAACGGAGATGAAGTGAGTGTAGCTTTTAAATGGGCTATTTGAATGACTGGGCACTATGATGACAACATGTAGAAAAAAACTGGATTAATATCTTGAAACTTTCTTACTGAAAATAATGCATGAATAAGCAACAACAGTAGATTGTGAAAATTAATAAAAATGACCTCCTTCATTCAATTTGCTGATCCAGTCAAATAATACTAAATATAAATGAACTTCAGTACAATGCAATCATACAGTATGGAGACTGTATGTGCATTAAAAGCTGGGATACCAATAATAACTACAATGAAATCCCATTATAACATGAGGTTGAGGCCCAAAAAGTGCCATCATCATATCGGTAATTCCAGAAACATTCATGCTGGATGTGTCCAACAGGACATATTTTTGGCGAACAATAAAAAGTCCAAATTGGGCATTAGCAGTTTCTAATAAGAACCTTGTATTTAGGTTAATAAAACTTTTTAAAATGAAACTCATACATGGGTATCTGATTTCATAATGTACAAGAGATGAATTCTGCAACAGGTGTGAACTGCTACCAAGATTCTCGGTATATACATGTAGTACAATGTCAGCAATAAACTACACTCAACCAAGTTTGGAAGTAAGCTCACAATTTCATGAGTAATGAACAAGAAGCAAGAATAAGTGAAATAAACATAGTTTGAACATATGATCTTGCAATGATGCACATAAAAACAAAGAGTAGCATGTTGATTATAACAGAATCTCTCTTCCCATCAAAGTTCAATGGTTGTATTCTAGTATCCACAAACAGTAGCAGACTATGCAACTGCCAAGCTTGACACTGACCAATGACCTGGTATATCAGAGTGATTTGAAACTGATGTCTTATGTATTTCTAACTTCATTTCAAGGAAATAAAAAGGATTAGCGAGTCTGAATTTAAGGATATACAGGTATGGTCAAATTACTACTTAAAAATTGTCACCAAAGAGGTATTTATATTTATGGAGTTAACTTTCAGAGGTAACATGAAAGGGTGGGTGGGATTTGTGAGCTTATGTAATGGTAATGACCTAAACTGCACCAGATTACTGTCCAAAAACATCAACCAATTTTCAGACCTCTGCCACAAAATATTTCATTCTGTGTATGGAGATGGAGTTTTTTGTTTACCAAAGAAATAAATGATTTTCATGTGTTTATCTCTTGACCATGGGACAACTGGCTGACAAAACTGCCAAGGGACAACTGGCTGACAAAACTGCCAATCTACAAGTACATGAAGGCAATATCATACCTGCTATTAAGATGTACAGCGTATTTTCAACAACTGCCAGCTGTGAGATTAATGCTGATGATCTGTAATTGTTAGGAAGTAAATCAATTTATTGATCTTCTGGGTGACAAACCTATTGTTTGGCAAATGGGTGTGTATGCAAGTTGATTGGGTAGGCACTCATTGTCTATTGTTTGCACTAAATTGAACAACAACGTACACAATGCATTAAAGACAAACACGGGGAAGAATTATCAGTGTTATTGTGATTGGTTCTACAGAAACTAGATAAACAATTATCAGGTAAAAAATAAAAGCTTGTATCTTTCAAAAGTTAACAAGCTAACACAAGGGCAGTAACTGAAATTTAACATACTGCAATGAACAAACAAAAACTTCGAACATTTTTACTTTTTTAAAACAACAAACCATTTAATTCAAGAATAAAATGCATCTCACCATATTAGGATATGATTAACTCATTTTCACTGCCAATAAAATTTATTAGGAATTCAAAAATCAGTTGATATAATCAGTGAAGACACAATGGTCCAAATTTAAACAGGATCCCTTGAAGGGACTGATGCTCTAAAAGAATTTCCAGGAATTCCAGATAAGGCTATTTCTTCCTTTTAACTGCAGAGTGTAGAAACCATCTCTGATGTTCTCTAGTGATAAGATTTAGCTGCAGTGGTACACATACTGGATGTCAGCTTGGCACCATTTTCATGAAGGACAAAGTTGACATCTTTAGAAGTTGTTTGGTGAAAACTCTATGCCATAATGATCATCCATTCAGGGAAATTAGTCACAACAAGAATTTTAAGACAATGTTGGATGTACGATTGACACCATTTTGATGTAGGACCAACTAGGTCTATTAAGTATACTGGTGAAAAATCAATGTTGATATGGATATGGCCATCAATTTAGAGAGGAGCAGAGACAGGAATATTTTCAAGATGTGACTTTCCATTCTAGAGGTGTAGCACCAACAAGATTTACAACATGGCTGCTATGGTGATGTACTGGACATCAGATCAGCACCATTTTTATTTAAGACCAAATCAAAAACATAACAAGTCTTCTCGTGAAAACCCCATGTTAATATGACTTTCTGTTTTAAGTTGAGTTGTGATAATAATATTTTTAAGATGGTGGCCATGGCAGCCATAGTGGATGTTGTATCAACACCATTTTATTTAGGACCAGCTAGACATCATCTTTCAGTGAAAACCCCATGTACATACGACCATCCATTCAGGAGGAGTAGCCAGACAAGATTTTCAAGATGTCTGTAATGGACGCCCTATTTGACATCAGGTCAGTACCATTTTCATTTGAGCCCAAGTGGATGACATAAAAAGTCTTTGAGCCCAAGTGGATGACATAAAAAGTCTTTGAGCCCAAGTGGATGACATAAAAAGTCTTTTAGTGAAAACCCCATATGACCATATGACCATCCATTCAGGAGGAATAGCAATAACAAGATTTGCATTATGGCTGCCATGGTGGCCATATTGGATGTCATATCAGCACCCGTTTTCATTTAGGATCAACTAGAGCTCATGAAAAGTTGTTTCGTGAGAACCCCCATCTTGATATGACCATCCATTCAGGAGTAGCCATAATAAAATTTTCAAGATGGCTACCATTGTGGCCATACTGGTTGTTTGAGCAGTACCTTTTTCATTTATGACCAACTAGAACATCAGATGAATAAGTGTGTAAAGTATCAACGAAATTTTCCAAGTCATTTAGAAGGAGAAGCACCAACAAACTTGTGTTAACAGATGGATGGACAATGGGCAACAAACCGTCACATAAGCTGTTCAGGTCTCTGTACATTAGAGCTAAAATTGAAATGATAATCTTTAGATAATCTCTTAGTTCAAATTAGTTACCCAAAGCACCTTTCACAGATATGTTTTTATAATACAAATAAGAAAGAGTAGTCCTTTTAATTGTTATATTACATACTTGACATGCTTCCCTGTTTGTTTTTTCCAGCTCCTTTGCCCTCTGCTGTGTTCTCACCATAGTCAAGAAATTCTTCTCAATCTCCTGTTAAAAAATAAAATGACAGATATTGGCCTTTTTCTAGCACAAATATAGTGTAACATGTCTTAGTGGTCACCTCTATATTTGGGCCATATGTTCACAAACCTTATTTGGATCCCCAAGAATAATCCTTCTATAAATGTCCTGTATATACTGGACACTTGTATAATGCAGACAGCAAACATTGTTTATTTGGTCTACAAAGTTATTAATAATGGACACTGATCTTGCAAATGTGAAAAATTTGCCTCCCTTGCAGATTGCTGTCAAATGTGCATAGATTTGTAAAGCCCAGCTTGTTCTGACAGTTAACTATTTAGCTCATATTGATTTCATGAATGATGTGATCTTGCTTCAATGAGAATGAAGTTGTTGTTGTTTTGGGTTTAACACCATTTTTTAGTACATGATAGGCTATACATTGCGGCCAGAATACCTTGTGGAGCAAGAACCAGGGAAAACCCCATTATGAACCACCAATCACTGGGAAGCTACTAGCATGCTTTTTCACAAACCAACATTGATCTAGCCCAAGACTTGAACCCACATGGACAGAGAAGAGGCGGTTATCGGTAAAGGTGAGCGCTTAGATCACTTGGCAACTAGGGCCACTGAATCAGATAAGACAGAATATATATGTGATAATGGGCACTCTACTGATTAACACAATGGTAGCTCTGAATATTTGGTAAATTAAATGACTCAAATGTTTATGGGTGACCACACCTGGCTCAAATTTAGTAAAATGTTAATAGTGTTTTCTGTCAGAATACTTACATATTACAGACTTAATGAAAAAAATTATTTAAAGGTCAGTAATGCACATGACCATATCTCTTTTAGTACAGGTCAATCAGCAATTGTTTTTATTGGTAGTGAAATGTTTGCTTCATTTAGGAAGGATGTAGGTTACAAATATCATTTAATATGAATGATGACAATTCTGCATATAGATTCACCCACAATCACTACTGATGACACTATTAAGTGCATGTTGTCCCAACCTTTGACCTTTAAATGAGCCTAACTGCTTAAATAAATTTTTGTAATTTTACTTCTACAATTATTTGTTGATGACCAGGATTAAATATCCTAGTGCATGTTATTGCATGAACAGTTTCAACTGTTGTTTAAATCTGAACACATTGTGAATTTTCATCATTTAGTTTCATTGCTAATGGATTCTAACATTTCCAGTGCTGGATTCTTATAGAATGTAATAGTGCAGTAAAAATATTTCAGAATGAGTTGTATTATCACTATAAACTTACAATTTTGCACACTTTACACAACTGTCAGAGCCATAACTGAATGAACTGTAAAGCTCATAGAGTACTGACCCCATCTATAATGGACAATTTCGTTCTGTCCCTTGCATGTCCTTAATATACAAGTTTCACTGTATATAAATATTTTATGAAATGCTTGAGCAGATTTATCTTCTGTGCAAATATGGCAGTGTGCTAACACTATTTTGCATTATTTCTAATTTTAATGGGACAGGAAATAATATTGGTACTAGTAATGATGATTACTGGAACTTGTAATAATGATCACTGGGACTGATAATAATAATTACTGGAAGTGGCAGTAGAGATGCCTGATACAAAGGATAGTAAGAAGAACAAACAATAACCAAATAAATTGAAAGACATAAGAAGAATTAAGGTAGCTGTTCTGTAAGCAAAATGATTGTTACATACATGCAACAAAAATAAATGTGGACTTTTGCAAAACAAAAATATTATAATGATGTGTCCAAATTGGCAGAGTATTTACTGAGATGATGCAAAAAATGTCATATCTGCCAGCTGAAGAATACTGATGTGAAGCTATCCAAACAGAACTAAATAATTGGTGAAGAAAAGGCTGGTCAATTTTTAATTAAGAAAAATTAATGAAGCCATCAAAGTTAAAAAAACTACAAAAATTAGTACAAAATACATATATAACATATTATTTATTTCAAGTCCAACTGCAACAACAACATACTGTCATATAGTAAGCAGGCAGATCAAGGTCTATCTTGATTGTTCTACTGATTACTCATAACAAACTGCATAGATTCAAATCTGCCAGCACTTTATGTGACTGCAGATCAGGGTTTGTGCAGTCTGCAGTTGGTTTAAACTTACAAGCAAATATAATACTGTATTTGAATCCATACAAATGGACAGGACAAGAACAGCAATTTACATTTACAGACATGTCCGAAGAAGAAGGCACATTGTTTTTTGTGCAGTAATTGTTTGGAGTTAAAATTTGGTGGAAATAAAGTCTCTTTACTGCATAGGTTACTTCTCTCATTTTGCCCAATTTTGGGGGAAGTCAGTTATTCCCACATAGACCTTACCATTAAAATATGCCAAATCTATCCTTCTAATCACGTTACTTTACTGCATACTGGTATAAATGATCTAGCACTCTATTATCATATACAACTCAATCAAATATGAATATAATCTCCCACATCTGATATAGTATACTGCACCTCTCAATCTAAAATCATCTGTAACAGGGTCCTTAAACATCGACCATAGTACAAGCGAGGGAGATTCAAATTTTCATTATCAGTTTGGAGAAAAAATTGGGGGGGGCTAACAACTTTCACTGATACCGTAAAATTATAATCTCAAAATATTCATCAAATTGGTTTTAATATTTATGGATATTACATCTGAACAAGTAAATTAATCCTGCCCACTGTTGTTGATACCTGTAATTAGAAAATCAAAACAATGGCATATACAGGTAAAATTTCCCAAGACAGTTACCGATTCTGTTCTTATTAATCTAATAAATGATTATTAGAGTTTCACCTATTTACATGCGGTACCATTCTGTGGTTCACATCGTTGTTCCAAACCACAAAAAACCAACAAAAAATGAGCCATATGTGATGCAGAAAGCACCCCCATGTTACTTTATTGATACATTCCTAGCTATGAACAATATTCAGCTCTCATATAATTAAACTTCAATATTGTAATAAAATATATCTTATTTTTGATGTTTGTTTTCTTTTATGCCATTCTGAACAAAAGAATTATAAAGCAGTTTATATCACTTCAATACACATATAGGTGTAAAGTATGTGGAAGTTTTCTTTTCCACTCAGGACAGAGGTGAGATGGCAGTGATTGGCAAAGGAGATCACTTTAGACCACTCGGCCCCCCAACACATTTAATACATCAAATATTTCATAATTTATAGGCAATATGCATGTGTTGCAAAATGTCTTGTAATTTTGATCTAATGTTGAAATTCGGTCTGTTCTTCTATACTACACATAATTTACAGTTTAAATGATCATGCCAAAATTAAATTATGCTAATTTTACAGATCTTTTCCTGTGGTCTAATTTTATTCAATTTGAGATGCTTTTAGAAATAAAAAGTGTTATTAAATGTACAATGCAATTAAAATTTATCCTGAATCTTTTGCATTGATATGGATTTCTGTGATGTTGGGATAGGTCTGGGTAATCTTGATGGTACATGTATATAAGTAAAACAAGTGTACCTTGAAGGGACCGATGCTCTACTTTCAATCTAGAAGGTGTAGCAATACAAATTTTAAGATGGCCCATTGCAACCATATTAGATATCAGATCAGCACAATTGTTTTTTCAAGACCAACTGGTCACTATAAGAAGACATCTAGTGAAAACCCCATGCCAATATGACTTTCCATGCAGAAGTTGCAATAACATTATTTTCAAGATGTTGTTTTGGTGGCCATAATGGATGTTAAATTGGCACCATTTCCATTTAGGACCAACTATACATCGTAAGAAACCTTTCAGTGAAAACCCCATATTGATAAGAAAAATATACAGATGCGTCTGCAATAATAAGGTTTTCAGGCTGGTCAGTGTGGTGGACATATTGGATGTCTGGGTGGCTCCATGTCCATATGAGTAGTGATAATAAACTATCAAGATGGCTGCTGTGGTACCCACAGTGGACATCAGATCTATGCCATTTCCATTAAGAACCTACCTGACATCATAAAAAGGTTTTTTTTGTGTGAAAATCCCGTGTTAATATGAAATAAAAAAGTAGCCATATCAAGATTTTCAAGATGGATGTTCAAGTGGAACCATTTTCACTTAGGAGCAACTAGATATCATAGAAAGTCTTCTGGAAAAAATCCAGGTTGATATGACTTGCTATTCAAAAAATTTTCACGATGGCCACTGTGGTGGTCATATTGAATATCTGAGCTGCACCATTTCCTTTTAAGACCAACAAGACCTTGAGATGAATAACGTTTCACAGCAGTCCTCCAAGTAGTTAGGAGAACTAGCAATGATAACTATTCAGATAGCAGATGATAGACAAGAGATTGTTTCATAAGCGCTACTGGTTTATGACCATTAAAGCTAAACAATTAAACTCTTCATTCAAATAACATAATGCTTCTATAAAAGAGGTGTCAATAATAGATCTTGATCAATGCTAAGATTGTCAAGAAGTTCAGAAAATCTGTGAAGGTAGTGCTGGCATTGACAAAATGCAGGCTGTTGTAGGTATGGAAATATACTTTACCTCTTCTGTTGGAGGATCCGCCCTTCTTTGTCTTAACCATGCTGCATAAAAAGAATGTACAGGAAATACATCTTCAAATGATGATAATAATGATCATTTAATAGGAAACAATCTCATATGCAAGTCATAACCAGTCTATTTCAAATAATACCATTATCTTGAGAAATCTTCAGAATCATGAAGCTAATTTTCCATGTGAATGAAACTTTTTGAATGTAGAATGTCAAGGTAAGTCAAACTTGCATGTAGTGCTGATATACAATATAAAATAATTTTTGCTATTTCTACTTCTGAACCAAGTTTTTGGTACAAATATTGGCATCCCATAAATGTACAATTTACTCTAGTATTGGTCATCAATGGATGCAATTATATTTTCCCAATGTATCCAAGCAAATCAGCAAAATCACAAAATTGAAAATAATTAAGTATCTAGGAATATTTGAAACAGTCCATGTTGAATAAAAACTATAAATCTAATGGGCTGGACATGTTTAATGGATTTAAAACTGATGTATGATGCCTTGCTCCCTCATATTAGCTAAAATAGCAATGAAAAAGTTCACAAAAGTACAGCACATTATCTACCCACCCAATGTATAATATTCCTCTATGTATATAACTTGATCTTCTGTGCAGAAACCAGTTTTATCTTCTTTCAGCCAGTTACCTTGACCTTTGACCTTTTGGGTTCAACACTGATAGACTCCTTTCTTACCTCAGGAATAAGATATCCACAAAGTTTGATCCAGGCATGCAATGAAGAAATAACGTTACTGGGTAAACCATTTTTCTTTTTTCAACCAAAGTGACCTTCACATTCAATATTTTGACTAAAATATCAATATGGCTTCTTCCTTACCCCAAGTGTTCAGTTATCCACAAAATTTAGTCAAGGTATGAAATGAAGAACTAATGTTATTGTGCTGAAACGATTCTTATTCTTTCTCACTGACAACATCATAGCAAAATAAAGTCTGCCTTATGTCAGGCTTACACAAATGACATGAATATCAGTAAGCTAACAATACAAATCTAAGGACAAAAGATTAAAAGAGAAGAAATTAAATAAATTCAAAAACAACAAAATTACCAAAAAGTATTCAATAGTTAAATTAAGAAAACAAATTTACTTTTTTATATTAAAGAAACTGAAACACAAATGAGTAATAGAAATGGAGCTTATAACCTACTGCACCACAATAATTCACCCATTAACTACTATACAGTGCTGACTGGTACATCTGGTAATTAAAAATGCAAGTTAATTCTGGCTGGAGAATGTCACAGAAGCTTAGATGTACAAATATAACACTTTGGAGTGTGCAAGAAATCAAGGCTGGAGTTATAATAGGACAGTGGTCAGAAAAATAGCTTTGTACTTATGATAAAATATACATATTTTTTTTAATATGGGAAAATAATGCCTCTGAATTTCAGGATTAATTTACACAGACAGTCCAGTGGGGGATGCTAACAATCTGGTGTCTGCATAAAGTTATCATGAATATCAGTGGCATTTCTAGCCATCTGATGGGGAAAAATAATCTATCACTAAACTACATTAAGTACAAAATAATTATCCCTCTTTATATCATTTGTTTATGAAAAAAGTGATTCACAAAACAATGCCCAAGTTATGGGAATTAATATAACTTTCTATCAAGTCTGGAATATGGGACTGGCATCTTGCTTCCAATATGATATGCAATTTCAATATGATATGCAATTCCAATATATAAAATCACAATATTTATAGATGATATACATTACATGTAAATTGTTGTTGTATTTGCCTCACTTAGGTCATATGACACTGAAATTGCACATTTTAAAAATAATTTATGTTTCTCCATGAATACTTACCCAATCACATTAACATTATGAAAGAAGCTCCATGTTTTAATGTCATGACGCATTTCTGGAATTATCAATATTACTTAAAATTTGATCCATTCATTTTCTTTATTATCGTGAAAGTCAGTAATACTGATGTCAGCTTCATATCAATAAGATGTACATGGGTCAGTCAATATGACTTTGGAATAGAATATTAATTTAATTTGCAGGGATCGAGAGTTTTCTATTGCAGTAATGCTTGCTACTCTGTTCTTGCTGTGCATTAGTACAAAGCTGTTACCAGGATGATTTAAAATCGTGCTGGAATTATTTCAGTTTCTTTCCCATGACTTTTCAAAATAACAACTATCTGTTGGGACTCTGTCTTTACCCATGAAAATGAATGGTCTACCATATATACCTGCAAATAAGCCAAATCAAATTGCAAATAAGAAAGATCCTGATCTGCTGTATCATAATGCACCTGCAGATTTGGGTCTATGTTTGTTCTACTGATTATTCCTAACAAAATGCACATAACCAGATCTGCCAGCACATTATACGATGGCAGATCTGGGTCTGTGCAGTTTGCAGCTGTACTTGTCTTATAAGCGAGTATATATGGTACTAAAAACCAGAATGAGGTAGGGAACTACTGGTTGTTCCCAGGTACCTGGTTCTGGTAGTGGTTACATTAGACTGTTTACATAAACAACAAGGCCATTTCAATGCACACCTTGTCTATAAGAATGATATCAATACCCATATATGGGTGTCAGTTAAAAAATATATTTACAGTGTCTGAATACTAGTTTCCCCTGGCTTAGCAGAAAATCCAAATGTCATATTTGGGCAATTTATAATTAATCAAAAAGTTGATTCCACTGAACATGTAAAGAGTATACTGGTAAAAGTAATTCCTAAGACCTGGAATCAAAATTATCCATGTAATGAAATTGGCCATATCTGTGTGATTCTGACTGTGAACAAACCAATTCTCAGATAAATGTTTTAGACTGCCGCTCATTTAACTGAACAAGTAATCAAGTTTCTGCCCTTTAGTTTTCAACACTAAAGGAATGTGTACACCTGTACTGAGTTTGAAGATAAACAGGGAAAATAACACCTACATCACCTTGAATTTTCATTTCAATCCTCAACAAATTTAATCAAGATTCCTACACTGTCATATAATTGGATTAAGATCAATTACTTCACCATGCTTTCGTTGCATCTCGACTGGAAATGGGGAGTCAGCAAGTACCAATGTAGACAAATAAAAGAGGATGTATTTGTTGCCTCTATTAACATTAATAGATTTGATAACTTCAGTAATATTAATGGATTTGATACCATTATTAACATTAAATGTTTTGATACATTTATTAACATTAAAGGATTTGACAACATTATTGACATTAATGGATTTGATACGTTTATTGACATTAATGGATTTGATCCCTTCATTGACATTAATGAATTTGATACTTTAACTGACATAAATGGATTTGATCCCTTTATTGACATTAATGAATTTGATCCCTTTATTAACATTAATGAATTTGATCCCTTTATTAACATTAATGGATTTGATCCCTTTATTAGCATTAATGGATTTGATCCCTTTATTGACATTAATAAATTTGATCCCTTTATTAACATTATTGAATTTGATCCCTTTATTAACATTAATGGATTTGATCCCTTTATTAGCATTAATGGATTTGATCCCTTTATTGATATTAATGGATTTGATTCCTTTATTAACATTAATGAATTTGATCCCTTTATTAACATTAATGGATTTAATCCCTTTATTAACATTAATGAATTTGATCCCTTTATTGACATTAACAGATTTTATAACATTACTGACATTAATGGATTTGATCCCTCTATTGACATTAACAGATTTTATAACTTTATTGACATTAATTTGATCCCTTTATTAATGAATATCTGAATCCTACTTGAATATTTTGAACGAATATTTGAAAATGAAATTTGAGATTCATTTCAGCTCTAATCTGTTGTGTAGGCATATGCAAAACATAAATTTATTATATGCTCATTTTTTTCTCCGTTAACTTTACATTGTCAGAATCGTACAATATTTTCTGATATTGCACTCACGCGCTCAATTCATACTGCATTCATGTGAATAAAGGAACTACTTTCTATATGTAAACAAACAATTTGTTTCTGAATGAACAAAAGCAGATGTTTCGTGGACTGCCACATACCAGCTGCTTTGACACATTCTGCGTTAACTTTTTTGATACAATGTTTCAGATTTAGGCTAGCTATAGACGCCAGACAGGGTCCTTACGAATAACATGCAAGTGACAAGGCATAAACTGTCTTCTTTAGCTGGTAATAAGAATGGCAAAAAATATACTTTCAGTTTTACATCCTGAATTTCCTCAAAATGTGCTTTCTTAGTTCTGCAAATCCGAATTAAATGAGCCATGTCATGGGATCTCAAGCTTGATTACACATTTCAAATTTGTACTGTAATTTTGACTATATTCCAAGTGCAATTACATCATCTTTACTGCAATGTAAATGAAATAAACATTAAATTCCATAGCATCTTTTCGATAATTGCAAATGAAAGACTTCATATTTTCCCCACATTATGATTTAAAACATTCAATGACAGAAGAAAAACAGTCTTGCAGATATCAAAACGCTTCTCCCTCACTGCTTCAATCCTATGTATATTTCAGGTAGAATTGGCACAGATGCTACCGACTGAAATCCTATGTATTTCATGTAGATAAATCCAGTCCATAAACACGAAGTTTCATCGAATCGACAAAAATACCAAAATCTATTCATTCCAGATCAAATATAAAAGTTGTTGCAATGCGCATTCATTCACAATATGACTCCAAATTTCAAGTAGATGGGGAAATTTATGTCTAGCGTGCAACCAAGTTCAAATTTATCTGGGCAGAGTTACGTGCGCATTAATAATGTTGTTGTGTAATGATGAATCTACCCATGTGTATTTAGTTTGGAATACGGCATACATTCAGTTACTTTGTTTCTTGTAGTGTATTTTTGTTTATATAATTAAGCCTTGGGTAGAATAAGAAAATGAGCATATAATAAAAAGGTTACCGCATTTGTATGGGAAAATATGAACTCATTTTGCTGGATGGATATACTGCACTCCCAAGGTCGTGCAGTATATTCATCCGAAAAACTCGTTCATATTTTCCCATACAAATGCAGTAACCTATAAATATAGCTCTACATATTCATTTTTGTATACAGTGAAACTTCTGAAAAGTGGACATGCAGGGGACTGATGGATATGTCCTGTTTTTAGAGGGTTTTCATTTCAGTAGTGCCAAAAGAGTTGAGTGCATTCCAGTGCCTTGTTGAATCATTGCCTACACTATGAAGTCATGTTGCCACGATTTTATATTTTCATTTATTACAAAGTCTGTATATCAAATGATTAAAAGAAAACATGGAGGGCACAAAATTAAAGCAAATACACATATTCATCAATAGTATGACATATATTCAGAAAATCCAAGTTTCCATATGGTTATATAAACATTTTTTTTTTCAGTGATAGCACATTTGTAATTGCTTGTTAATTGCGCCTATTGTGAATGTTTTAATTCATAAATTATTAATTGGCTTTGAGATAATTTATTTTTACACCTGTATTAAATGGTTTTATTTGATAGGTTACTCATGTGCGAATACTTAACCAAAACACCCGAATTAACACAACACATTGTGCATCACTTGTCATTTATTGGATCAATAGGTACACAATTCTCAGTGCATGATTCTTACAGGTAACAACATAATCACATCAGGCTTTAAGAGGTAGGGTTACATTAAATTTGCAAGAATGGTTCACTGAAGGTCTCCAGTACCTGGAATTCTGAATTATTGTTTATAGAGGGTTTTACAACAGAGAATTTATTAGAAAAAAAAAATCTGTTCCAATCCAAAAGGAGTTTATAAAAAATTCTGGATTTAAGAAGGTCTGGTTTTCCAGAATTTCGCTGTATTTTTGTTAGTGTGATTGACTGATTCAAACTGAAAACTGTTTTATTCATTTATTCTATTTATGACAAGTCGAACAGCTGTTGTAATTCTAGAATATATTAAACTGATACAGTTAAAAATGAGTATCAGTTATCATATCAGCATGTAATAACTATCCATACCAGTTTACTAGCAGATTGATCCTGTCCAACTACATGTATTTACAGACATGTTATTAATTACAGATAAACTGTGTCATTCAACACAATTACCATTCCATTCCGATGGGATTTCAGGAACCTGAAATAAGTCTTTACTCGGTGGTAATACATATCTACTTCCTCTCAAGTTTCGAGATGGATCTGAAAAATAAACCAACAAAATAACAATTACAATACATGAATGAATGGATACCAAGTATTTACTATCTGGATAATTACTTTGATGTAAAGTTCTATTTTCCAGACATTCTTCTTGGAACCGCTAGTAATTATCAAAGTTAACAATAAATAACTAAGTTCATTACAAATTAGCTTCATTTTTATGATATGGGGCACCATTTTACTATTTATAATGAATGTTAAGTTTTATATTATGTATTTTGAATTTATGATATAATTTTTCTAAATTTATGATGCAAGTGAATTAATTATATCACAAAATCATAATAAATATTGAATTTAAATTTATATGATACCATATATTAAAATTTGTGACATACCCACAGTGGTTAATTTGTTATCATATTTAACATTTATAATAATACAAAAACATCTTGGAATATCCCATGCATTTGTGCTGCAGCAACTGACCTTACACAAGATGATAGATCGCTCTGGCTACCAAATCACATGACATGATGCCCTGCAACCTCAGACAAACAGGCAGTATTTTGCAAAGAAACATATTTCAGCTTAAGTGATATGTTTATTGAAAATGATTTGTATTATTCTTAAAAATGAAAAATTTCAAAGTTACATAAATTATACTGCAATAAAAAATATTTATATTTGGAATTCATGTTAGTATAGTAATAACCTAAGTGTTTTATTTCAGTAAATAATAAAAATCAATTTTAAAGCTTCTCAATAACTTATTCAACGTACAAGGAAATTCACTCCAAAAAATGCTAATGTATTTAGTATATAAATCTTATCCTTATTAATTTTATCTGGTTTATGTTCATGCTGCCTTGAAAGTAAATGAATTAAAAATTAATAGCAAAAAATCATAAATAATTACTGCTTAAAAGTATACTGTTGTACATAACAATTTTAAAGTTCTACCATGTTTGTCAGATGGAATTTTGACAAATGATGTCTGTTAATGTAAACATGTAAATGCATGCTTAATATATCGGACGACAATTATATGAAATCATTGTTTTTGTATTTCTTTAATATCACATTTTTGTATCCCCACCCCTCCTTCAGCCCAATGAAAAAGTAAAGAGTTGCTCAAGTGTCTGAAAGATCGCAACGATAAATCATTGTTTTTGGGACAAGCCAACATTAAAGTGTAAATTTTCAAACTTTAAAATAATGCAGTCTGGGGTTCAGTGCTTTCTATACAAGAAAAATAATATACATCAAAGCCCAAAAGTTGGTGGTGATGGTGGTGGGGTTCTCCACCCATATTCTAGAAATGTTTATTTTTACTTATAATTTTTAGTTTCAATTCTTTTTTTTTTCCTTCAAGCCATCCATGGGAACATGCCTTTCTACATACTTTCATGCAAACAAAAGTTGTAATTGCCATCAACTGTTTTGATATTCAGCTGATCATACATGGGACCACAAAAAGTGAATATCCATCAAAGTTTTTGTCTATGTTTCGGAATGGAATAAATGTAATTCCTCCATTTAGATGATCTGGATATCGACAGTCAGAATTACAAGGCACCCACTGCCTTCTTTTCACAATTATTGATCGAGAAATCAACAAATCATTGCAAAAATTGTACTTACTTATCATAATCAATTCTTTATTGCCACAAACAGCTTGTCAGACATAAGCAATGCCTGCAAGTGTATCTAATTTATGCTCGCTGATTGGTTACTTGAATCAGCATGATTGACATGTGGCGATAGGTCCATTAGGAAAAAAGTAAGAATGCTTTCCAAAGGTTTGGTCTATGCAAAGTTTTACTAAACAAAAAAACCAGAAACAGTTACAACTATACCCAGATAAAATCATTGCAACCAAAGCTTAATTCTGGATATTGTAGGATTATTTTGCTATCAAAAGATATATGAGAAATATTTCTGCCTGTCCACCGCAAACTAAAAATTCAGTGAGGCTTGTCGCTATGGCAAAGATATACATTAATATACTTTCTGAGCTGCAATCTGAAAATGGATTGTTTCTAGGTACCACCTCTTCTCATTTGATTGTAAATGGCTATGCTCAGCTCCTCTGAATTAAAGAAACAAGACTGGTGGATGTGCCCTCCAGCTATAAAATCACTTCTATGGGGACAAAGGTTTCAGACTGAGTCGGTGTATCTATTATTCCCATGTCAGTGAGAATGATCAAAGTTATAGCTCCTTTTTTATTTTAAAAGTTCTGTTGTTTTTATATAATAAAATATTGTGAATTTATGTAACTGAATATATACCATAAATTTAAATATATGACATAATAAACTTGCAACTTATAATATTATAAGTTCACATATTTTGATTATAATAAATTATGAAAATTCATTTATTATATAATTATAAATAAGTATTTAACATCATAAAATACAAATAATAAATTAATAAATAAATACATATTAAAATGGCAATACTTATTACAATACATGTACTTGTAACTTACATGGAGTACATTAGTATTTATTAGGATTATCATCAATGCTAACTATGTAACATTTTTTTTAAAAACTTCTGTACAAACTGGCATGAATCATCTAAATCTAAGTATCCCTTGCAGTACTACGAGTTAAAAATGTCTGTGACCTGTGATTATTGTCTAATAGTTGAAATGGCTGAAAATACAGGGACAAAATGATATTTTAAAACACATTTTACAATCTTCCTCAGAACTGAGAAAAAGAACTATATTTTAAAGTTACTATGTACTTTTATTTAAAAAGAACAGGTATAAAATATTTGATGTAAGGCAAGTATTCATGACAGGAAATTAGAGTTATGTTTTTAAAAAAAATAATTAGCATAAAATGTGCTACTCAGTTTATTCAGGGAATTAAATAACACAAGGAATGGAAATGGCAGCAAACATCAAAAGGATAATATGGGTGGCTAACAGCATCCCATAAATTCCCAAGATAATCACTTATGGAAAAAATCTGAATGGCCACAAAAATACACCACTCCCTCGATAACTCAAGCCCTGATAACTCGCAAACCCGCTTATAATGCGGGGTCAGGCGTGGATCCCAATTTTTAAACCAGAAAATACCCAAAAATTGATCCCTATTGGTTGAACTTGAAGAAAATCGCAATCGAAATTGGTAACGGAAACTTGATATATCGCTCGTTTTATCGTGGAAAACGGTAGATAGGACCTGGAAATTTAATCAACATTATGAAATATCGACTTTTAATAAGAAGTCATATAATTTGTTACATTTTCTTTTCAAACGACATTCATAGTAAACCACAATTTCATTCGATCAATGAAAATGTCCTTTACGCCAAGCGGAGGCAGTACTTTAATAAATAAATACCAAATAATTTTTTTATCAATTTAAATTTGTGCTCTAGTTCTTTCTTTTAGTTCCTTTTAAGTGTAATCATCATAAATGCAATGTGTCCTCTTGTAATTAAACATACAATGTGACAATCTACTGTAACAGCTATGTCTGCAAGCGTTTCGCTGAGAACCTAATTAAGTGCCCACCGTGTTTTGATATCGGACTAGCGGAAGCATTTGTTGTATTGTTGCACTAAATAAAAAGAGTGCCTCCTTTTATATTATCATGGTAATTACGTCTTCTGAATCAAATAAAGCAGGTGGAATTGAAAAAAAAAGTCAAAAGGCATACAAATCCTACATGCTTAAGAACCAGTGGCTCCGGTCGTATGTCGGTAACTCATTTCAGCTGACCAATCGAACACTGTGATATATTTTATTGTGTACATATCTAATTAAACAACCTTAAATTAACCTACTCAATTTAAATGTGATTAAAGATAGCAAGGCAACCAAGTGAAATGAGTACTTCGTAAAATAAAGAGCTTTGTTTCACAGATATGGACCGTTGTGGGGAAAAACGAGTTTCAGAGAATTCTTGAATTTGTAGAGATATCCTCAAGCGTGACAAGAAGTTTCACTTTTACTTTTGCAATGAAATCATGGCACGAATATTTTAATAATTGGAAAATGCAGAAATTGTGTTTTGACGCAGACGATGGTTTCACGAAATAAATGTTACGTGTTTTTGATAAAAAGGAATCTTGTTTGGTAGTGTTTCAGCTGTTAGTCTCGTTCCCTGCTTATTAGACTCTTAGTTTCATGAAATGCTCTTCTTCATCACTCTGGGAACCAGACTAATCAACAAAACAAAAAGCCGTGACGTAATACACGAATGTTTTCACATACCGTGTTTCGTTGTTGAAACCAGTTGCAATCATGTTATTGATCTTTGAGATGTTGGACAGTTTGAAAATAAATGTGATATATAGATAAAAATGAACAACTTCATCAGAAAAAGTGCTTTATTGACAATTTTTCTCAACTTGATTATAAAATGAGGATTCAGCCATTAAACAGCCCCGCTCCCCACGCCCACCCCGCGGTTTTCTGGATGTCGTTGGGAGGTCCCTCGGTAACTCACGCCCTCGCTTATAGTGCGGTCTATGTTTTTGGACCCCGATGTGCGCAAGTTATCGAGGGAGTGGTGTATCTGAGAACCTCAACAGAAATTGTGTAACGGGTTTAACGGGACAAAAAATAAATCATATTTTCAAAGCTTTATATTGAATGGAAAAATGTAAATTTATGGCTTGGGCAACTTTTGGAATTTTTTACAAATAAAAATAACCTTACTTGATTGAAATTTTTTTTTTAAAATTGGAAAAAAGGAATGATTTTCAAAATGATGACGAGTACTTTCAGAATTTTCACATGAATAAAATTTTGATGTAGAAATTCACGTATCAACATCAGGAATGTGTCCTACAGAAATCATTTGCTTTTTACCAATAATTTATTCATATTATTGTTTACATTGTTTTAAACATATTTTTTCCAACCAAGCTGTTGCAATTTATAGGTTACCCGAAGAATTCTGAAAAAGGTTTTGGCATCAATACTGTTTGACACATTTTTATAAATGATTTAGTAGAGGGATAGATTCATCCAGGTATTACATTATGGGGCAAACGTTTAAAAACATTTACTAAAATTGTCAGTGAAGAATTGTAGTTTTCCTTATATATATATATATATATATATATATATATACATACATACATACATACATACATACACACACACACACACACAAAATTCAAACTTTTTTAAAACTTGTATGAACGTAAATAGCTAATTTATAACACATGACTATTTCCCCATATTTACTCCCTTCATTTTTTGTTGTCAATAGGTGGATTTTTTCTTAAAATTATTTTAAAATAATTTATGATGAACTGCAAATCATAGACAGTCCAAAGAATGTTAAAAAAACCCAAAAAACTTGATGTATATGATTACAACAAGAGACCCTTGAAAGGACTGAAGCTCTACTAGATGAAAATAATTTTCTAAAATTCATGATAAGACTATTTCTTTCTTTCAAGTGTTGAGTGTCGAAACCATCTTTGATATTTCAGATTGGCACCATTTTCATTTAGGACAAAGCAGACATCATTGAAAGTGTTTTGGTGAAAATCCAGTGACATACTGATTGTCCATTCTGAGGGAATAGTCAAAAAGATTTTCTAAGACAGCTCTTGAGGTAATCATATTTAATTTACAAATGGGACCATTTTCATTTAGGACCAATCAGGTATTATAAAAAGGCTAATGGTGAAAACCCCATGTTGAAGACCAACTAGACATTTTAAAAAGTCTTTTAATGAAAACCTCACTTTGATACACCCATGCATTCAGGAGGATCAGTGATAAGATTTTCAAGATGGCTGCTGTGTGGTAGCCATACTGGATTTCAGATCACCACCATTTTCATTCAACACCAACTACATATCATAATTAGTCTTCAGTTGAAACCCCATGTCAATATGACCATCTGTTCAGGCAGAATTGTGCTAGCAAGATTTTTTTAAAGATAGCTGCCATGGTGGTCATACTGGATGTCAGATTGGCAACATTTTCATTTAGGACCAACCTGACATCATAAGAAGTCTTTCAGTAAAACCGAATGTTGATATGACCATCCATGTAGAAGGAGTAGCAATAACAATAATTTCAACATGGCTGTTGTGGTGGCCATAATGAATGTCAGATGGGCACAATTTTCAATTTTGAGACATTGTCAAAAACCTTTCACTGAAAACATTATGTTGATACGACTATCCATGCTGAAGGAGTGACGATAAAAAAATGATATTCAAGATGGCTGCCATGGTGGCTGTATTGGATCTCAAATTGGCTCCATTTTCATAAAACTATCTAGACATCATAAATGAAAACCCCATGTTCATATGACAATTCATTCATGAGGATTAATAATACGAGATGGATAAAGTGGCATTTTGATCTAGGACCAACTAGACCATGGGATGAATGTGTGTGTAAAGTTTCATGGTAACCCTTCAATTTGTTCAGGAGGAAGTGATAACTAACTTCTGCTTATGGATGGATGGATGGCAGACAACGGTCTTCAGAAAACAGACCATCCCAAGAGCTCTTCTGGTCTATGACCAGCAGAGCTAAAACATAATTTGGCAAGTAAAATGACAGGCCAATAGCTTGTGCTACTTTAATTGGAAAATGTATGATGAATATTATTCACCTTATTAAATTTTTAAAAACATTAATTAAGAAATAATAGTTGTTTTCATATTATCCAAATATATATCCACACATTTCAACTTTTTTAATCATGTATAGCAACTTTATAACATATGGTAGTTTCCTGACATATAGTCTTTCCTCTGTTATGATTAGCTGGATATTTACAATTTTAAATTATTTTAAAAGTGTATTATGCCAAATTGCCACAAATAATAGAAAAAAGATTATTTTGAAAAAGGCTTTGGCACAATAATTATGTGACCAATAAAAAAAACCCCAACAATAATGTGAGCTGTTCATTACTGTTTAATAGTTCTCAAGTACTAGATACTAGTATGCATGGTTGATTCAGAAGATTACTGACCAACATGTCTCAATGACTTGTCAATTGGTTACAGTATATGGTGCTGAACTAAACTTAATCTGCACAAACCAACATTTTCTTATTAGACTTATCATGATCATGACCGAGTGTTGTAACCCAGAATCTACAGAATGCTTTATTACCTGAAATCCAAGCCATCCAAAAAGTTTGGTCAAGGAACTTGCTCGAGAACAGAAGTTATTCACAATGTCTGGCTCTGGCAGATGACGCAGAATGAATGTTATTGTGCAGAAACTATTTTTCTTCTTCAAGTTATAGTGACCTTAACCTATGACACCAAAATTATTAGGTTTCTTCCTTACCCCAAGTGCAAACCATTAAAGCAGTTTGGTAACCAAATTTGTGTGGGCAAACCCATTTTTTCTTGTGGCAACAGAAGTGGTGTAGTTTCCTGTTTTCAATAAGCTCTGAATAATTTGTATATTTATTTAACTTTTGGAGTTACACCCATCAAAAACATGCATATGAGTTACTGGTTATTTTGTTCAATAATTTTTAATAGAAATATTAAAACTAGACATTGCAAATATTGGAAATGGATGATACAGTTAAAACTGCAAATAGACCATTCTAGAAACCAGAAAAGAACAGCAAGCAGTCTGGTTTTAACCTAAACAATGACAGATTTTGTTTGGTTTGAAATGCGTGCAAGATGACAATGTTAGACACTCCCTGGAAACAACCAGGGAAGAATTATAAATGTATCAATAAAATGAAATTTAATCACATTTATATCCTAATTGTTTATTTTTTTGTTTTTGTTTCTAAAATTGTTATTGGGGTACAAACTGCTCGGAGACTATAGTACAAGTCACATGGGTCATGTATGCACATTTACTCATTTTAAATTAAATATAAATTGTTCTTTTAAAATTTAACACTAATTTTCTTTAACCAAAGTCTATTCAATCCTGATTATTGAATGCTCTTCACCTTAACTGGCATCAATAAAATTCCAGATGAAAATTATCTATCGCTATGGAATTTTACAACGGGGGCCATGTGCTCAACTTGGGTCAAAATAAGAGCGCATCAAGCGGAATCGTCACAATCGAGGGTAGTACAAATTTGTTTATCAATATGCATAGCTTTCATTGTGCCATCACAGTGCGCGACATTCAATCCGGATTGTATTGGACCACACCATTAGGTTCATTTCATCCAAAAATGTCTACATACTTTAACATTGATTTTGCTGCATGCACCTCTCGGGGCGGCTACTTAAAGACCTTCCAAAGGAACATGGATGTATACAAATCCAAATGAAGTGAATACTTGCCACTTAAAGGTATGTAAAATCAAATTATACAAAAATTACACCCATCACTCAAATAGTCGGTGTTGAATGCCTGCATGACCCGTGTGACTTGTACTATAGGTGAATACAACATTAGTTATCTCTGCTCTAGTTGCTGATCAATTATGAAAATGCATGGAGATTTTGTTAAATACTGATATCGTGAAAAGCAGGATGGCTCTCTCGTTTGTGCTACCATAAGTGCGATTTAGTCCTAAAGTGCGATTATAATTGAAGAATTATGTTTATTTTACGCAGTTTATTGTTAATCCATCTTTAAAGCCACCAGTCTTTACTGAAGTGAATGTACCAATGTGTCTACTCTTCTCGACACTATGTCGGATGGCGATTACCCCCAGATACGAAATTCACACTTAGCCCAAACGACATGCTTCTTGTATATTGGGTTCCATTCCTGGTGTTACGTAGTTCCCTGTTTTATTTGAGTTAGTGGACAGGGTTACCAGCTTTCTTCTCAAAGTATTTATTTCCATACTGATCTTGTCCCATAAAATGTTCTTTCTGCTTTCGTGCGTAATATAAAGAGGTTTTCAAATTTTGCCAAAACTGAGCTAAATAGCCGGGTCGTTTTGACATGGTTTGTGTAGACCTCCAACGATCATCCGGGCATTTTGTGATCGACTTGGCCGAGTCTACTACCAAGAGTTTATATTGTTTGTCAAGTCTCTCACCTATAAACCAATGAAACAAAGGATAAGATCAGTGCTACCTTAAATATTGTTTACGGTAACCTGGTGAAATTCTTAACCGGAGCAAAGTTATAACTTTAGCGCACATATGATGGTAAACATTGTTTATCCAATATAAAAATTTGTTTTTTGTTATTTTTTTTCTTTTAAATGTATTGATGTTTTATTGATCTTGATTAATGTTGCTCCCACAGATTCTACACCTGGGCATAATTTGTATCCTTAGGAAATAATATATATATATATATATATATATATATATATATATATATATATATATATATATATATATATATATATACACACACACACAAGTGAATGGATCAAGTTTCATAGATGTAGGGTGACCTGTAGCAGGCAGCAACATTTACACACAACAAGTACACCATCATGATCAAGTACAATATTATAATTAAATGCTGAATGTCTGTTACTCAAATTTGTGTCTTAAAAAAAATCTGACCAAATTGTAATCATTTTAATCAGCTAATAAAAGATAGAGCCAGCGGAAGAAACCACAATATTTCAAGCTATTTTCACTTTGTCATACACATGAATCCTCCTGCCGTGAAGGTTTTCCATTCAAAATATGGGGCATCTCCCATTCCTCACGACACTTGCTGGAATATCTCATCCATGGAAAATTATTATTCAAAACTTTAATTTTTTTTCACTTTTTTTACATCTACCTTCCAGTGCAGTATATTTATAATAGTTCTGCCTGTGATCACTTGACTGGGAACTGGATTAAGCAAGGCAAGTAAATTTAGTTGCTAATTTCAAGCAGCAAAAACATTTGACGTCTCTTTGATTCTGTCTGCATGGTCAGTTGGCTTTAGTGTTTGAAATTTGTCAACGTGGATTATACAGGATGTGATCAGAAGTAATTTTGAAAGGGTTAAGGCAATCAATTATGGTTGGATTACAAAAGCACTCAAGCAGCATAAAAAACATCTTTTATTCTCTCTGCAGGGTAGGTTCTGCTTTGATGCTCAAAGTTGTCAAAATGGATTAGAGAATATACTGTTTGATCAAAAATAATCATAGACATGATTAAAGATGTTAACTAATATGGCTGGATTACTGAAGAGCTAAGGTGGCATAAAACAGTCAGTTTTGCTTCTGTTCTTAAAGTTTATCAAGACATCCAAGTGTGCATTATTTCCCAATGTTAAAATGCCAAAATCTAAGAAACAGAAATATCATAAGAAATTCAATTATGGATGGGAATGTGAGTTTCATTGCTTGGAATCAAATTCATAGGACATGAATATGCATTCTGCCCTTCCTGCAAAGCTGATTTAAAGCCTGCTGCTGTGGCAAGAATGACATTGCATAAAGCCTTGTCTCATGAAAGCATATAAAATATAACAACAAATACACCATCACTGAAATCCATGTTTATGGAATCAAATTGAGGATGAAGATATGCTTGTTGAGACAGTTTGCCAACTTCACAGTTGAAAATAATCTCCCATTTATGGTAACACATAATTTTTCAAATAGTCAAAATAATGTTCCCTGACTCAGAAATCACACATTGATAGTCTCTTTGAATTCCTCCCTCTGTTGAAATCAAAACTCCATACAATTTGGCAAATTTCCTGATTTGTCCAAAGCTAAGTTTTTGTTCCATTAGAGTTATGCTTTGGTCATCTCTAATTACTGAATGAGGAAGGAAACAGAAAAGAAATGAAGAAAATGTGAAACATTGAAAAAAATATTGAAAAAATAGAAGCTTTAAAAATTCTCAATGTTTTGAAAAATATTGGATCTTCAAACAAGGTTAAATTTCAAAAATTAGTGGTGCATCATTTTGTATACAAAAAGTTGATTTACACTTTTTCTGTATCAGATATATGCTGGACCAAGTCATTAAAATATGTATAATAAAAGATGGGTTAAACCTGTATGATTTCCAGGATTTTTATCTCAATATGGCAAGGGTTATCTTGCTCAGTTTGTTTATTTAGTATAGATGAAATGTTTGTTGTATCTTTCCCTCATGAAAATAATATCATGGTGGTAAAAATGAAACTGAATAATTAATCTGCCACCCTTATGCAAGATTACTGACAGGAAAAAAGTTAGATTCTTACATGTCAATATGTTCCACATTGTAGTATTAAAAAGAACACATCCACAAAACAGCCATGAACACAACTCATTCCCACCATTTTGGAATGGATTTCAGGAATGCACACTGTGTGATAACTGCAGTGAAGCTAACAGTATGTACCATGGAGTTGTGTATTTCAGTGAAATATATATTTTAACTTTTTAAAATTTTTTCATAACCAAATCATCTTTGATGTAGTTACTCTAACTTTGTGCAGGCTTGTTATCAAGATGATCAAGTTTTGACATCTGGTTCAGTTATCAAAGTACGACATGATGTACCTACATCATGTTTAATAGATCTTTATGTGATTGAACAGGATTGACCGTTGGGTTTGTGACTTTGACATTTATTATATAAACTCAAAAGCAATAGGTTCCTTCCTTGACTCAAAAGAAACTATTGATGAAATTTTGTTGAAAGATGATGTAGAACACAAATAATAGTGTAGAAACCAGTTTTCTTTAGTTGGTCCATTGTGACCTTGACCTTTAAGCTATCTAGCCCATGTCCATTGCATTTTTTTTTCATTACAGTAAGCCATCGAAAATGTTGGTGCTATTATGTGATTTATAATTAAGTTACAGAACATTCTCTTTGTTCAAGTTATAGTGATCTTAAACTTTTACCCGTAAGTCAATAATTTTCTTTTTCATTTTATATGAAAGATATATCCATAAAGTTTGGTCAACATACATAGTTTAGAAATGAACATATTGTGTTTAACCCTTTTTCAGTTTTGATTCACTACAACCCTGACCTCTCATCTTTCAAATCCAACAGCAATAGGTTATTTCCTTGCTACAAGTGAAAGCCATCCATAAAGTTTGGTCTGATATGCAGTCTGTACCTGTATTGAAACTGTTTCTTCTTTAAATCACAATAAAATCTTGACATTTGATCTTTTGAATCCATAATTAATAGGTTGTTTTTCTTCAAACCTAGAGTAACCAATCCAAAGTTTGCTCAAGGTATATGGTCCACAACCAATGTTCATGCACAGAACCCAAAGACAATACTGACCAAGGAACAGATAATGCATGATATGCTCTGCTATGTGAAAGGTGTACAAAAATAGTAAACTCAAATCTGGTCAGTTTTACATTGTCCTTTATAAACAGGGACAATAAAATTACCACAGTAAAATTACACTATACATGTAAGGCCCATGATGCCCTGGTCCCTCATTGTACTGTGTTCCAAATAACATGGGAACCTGCTTTTAATGCAGGGGGAGGTATGGATTCCATATTTTTAAAATATAAAAATTATCCCCCAATTAGGTTCTTATTTGCTGAGCATGAATAAACTTTGTCAGAATTTTTTAATCAAGCTTCACTATATCACTCATTGTATGTTCAAAACTGGTGCTTAGGGTCTGTTGAAATAAACATTATGAAATTCATAACTTTATTAAGTCATATATTTTTTTTATAATCAACACTAATTAAGAAAATATGGCAAAATATTGATCAGTGAAAAATGTTAATGCCAACTGGTGGCTACACATTAAGAAATAAATACAAATTTAATAAGTATTCTCCAGTTAATTTTGTGTTTCAGTTTCATCTTTTAATTCACTTTCAGTCTAATCATAAATATATACCCAATTGTATTCAAACGTGAAAAGTGTCAACCATAAACGCAAGCATTTCCATGAGAATCTAGTTATATGCCGTTTTCATCTCTGACTTCCACAAGTTTGCTGCATTGTTACAATTAACAGTTATGTATATCTATTATGTAACTTTTGTTACATGATTGCATTTATATTGTACCTTTTAACACGTCTGTTGATTGCATAGGATCTATTACAGTCCTTAATAACAAACCCGTTTACAAGTTTATATATATATATATATATATAGAGAGAGAGAGAGAGAGAGAGAGAGAGAGATTTACAATTATTTTCATTCCTTATTCTTCACTAATATTTCTCATGTTACAATTATAATATCAGTCTGCAAATATATTTAATATTGTGTTTGGATTTTGTTTGAGAGGCACAGTTTAAGCTATTGGAATTTCAAAGTGCTCTTATGACTAAGGAAACATGTTGGGTCTATTTTGAGTTATTGAAAGACATTTTGGACAATGCCACTGTGAGTTATCAAGATTGTTGGTACTTCAACATGTTCAAGGCTGCCGAATTTCTTTTGGACTTTTGAAAGAACTTGGCATATTTAAGGATATTGGTATAGCAGCAAATTCAGGAATTAGAAATCATTTGGAACACTCTATTCTTTTTGGACTTATAACTTTTGGGATTATTTTGGATTTAGTTCATAATACTGTAAGCTCCTCTTAAATTTTTATAACTTAGAGAATTAAATTATTTGTTAAGTTTACAAAACTTGTTGGATTTGCTTCTTTCTGTTACTAAGTTTATGACCATAGAGTGATAAAATAATTATTAGTACACTTGCTCAATATTACCACATTAACTGCATCTTTTGTATCAAATCAAGTGGGTATAATAAAAAAGTCAGAAGACACGAAAATCCTATCTGTGCAAGACCTAGTGGTCATGGTACTTTGTCAAATCAACTCAATTCAATTCACCAGTTAAACACTCTTTTAAATATTGTGCAAATACATGTAAACTCATTACAGTATTAAACATCAGTCAGTGGTTTGTTCTACAATTCACAAATAGGATCAAGGATTGCAAGAAAAACAAATTAGTGTATGATAAGCCAAGTTTCACTGATAGGGTTTATAATGGAGAAGTAGGAGCCAAAGTTTACTGTGAACTTAAATTCCTGAACTGGCATTCAAAGGTTTGCTCAAACATGAGCTGAAGTTTTTCAATTGCTTGTAAAGAGATCACAGCATCACAATTTAGATTTTTATTTATTTTCTCTAACTTTTTGAACATAAAACAGATGCTCAGTAGGCCTGACAATTTTAAAAGTCTGTAAAATTAAAGCAAATTAAAATCAGGATCATAGAACTCTCAGATTAGTCTTAAGTCCTGTATATACTTGCAAACGGGTCAGATCCAACTGATCTACTGTCTCAACAGACACTGTTAGGACTAATCAAAAGAATCAACAACACAGACCACAATCTGCCAATGTATTATGCAATGGCAGATTGGGGTCATGTCTGCAGTTGAATGAGACCTATAAGCAAGTATATATGTTGTCTCTACTTCCTTGCCAAGTTTCAATGACATAGATTTACTTCGAGTATAACTGTTTTAATGTTCTGGGACTAAGCTTAAGTTTGCACTTTCAAATGTTTAAAGACTCTGGGACATATATATGTACATAGCAAATAAGGAACAGAAAACTTTGGAGCTTTTATTTTGTCATAAAATATACATTTACTTTCAATTCTCTCACTTTTTGACAAATATGCAACATAATATTAACATTTCCATTTATTAACTTGAATATTACAATCTGAAATACACATTTATCAAAATTTTAATTCTGTAATTACATAATTCATAATTAATGGACAGATTTGAAATTACAATACATACATTATTAATGCACATACTTTCTACAAAAGCACAATATTATTTAAAAAAAAGATAAATTCCATGAATTATTGTCCCTCGCTTTATTTTTTTTAAAAGTAGGGCAGTGCAGATTTGCAAACAACTGGGATAGGTGACAATGGTCATATAATTAATGAATTAAGGTACATTTAGTAAAAAAAAAAAATGATACTACTGATGATGCAGAACACTGAAAATGGAACCCAGGTGAGGTCTTATCACTATCAAGCTGCATTTAAAATCTGGTTGAATCCAACAAAAAATTTAACTGAGTTACTGTGCACAAATGAAAGTGAATGGGTCTGATAACAAAAAGGGCTTATTGATGCAAAATGCTGCTGATCAAATTCAGGCAGGATTCTATCAATGTCAAGCTAGGTATCAAATTTGATAGAAATACAATCTTAACGAAATGATTGGTTCTTTGAAAATGAATGTGGACTGGTCTGTCAATCATGGGCTGTAACTCCACTAACGATGATGCACACTGCTGAAAATCCAATTCTGCTGAGACCCCACTAATATGAAGCAGCTGCCAATAAAATATAGTTAAAATCCATGATATAGGGAGCTGCAGTGAAGAAATGAAATTGGGTGGATTTGGTTATAAAGGCCTAATAACTCCAATAAACACTGCAAAACACAAACTAATTTCATGAAAATCAAGCTACATATCAATCTGGCTGAAATACATTCATAATTAAGTGGTTGACTGGAAACAAGAGTGAGTGGATCTGACAAGCAGGGATTATAACTCCACTAAATGCTGATGAATAACACTGTCAACTAAATTTAGCCATGATTTCATCAATATCAAGCTGCATATAAAGTTTGGTCCAAATCTAATAATTACAGGAGTTAAATTGTGGAAATTAGACAAGGTGGGTACAACAATCAGTGACTATAACTCCACTAAATGATGACACAGACATATCTTATACAGCCCCCAAGTATTGGTGGTGGTGGTGGGGTGGGGTGGGGAGGTTTTGAGAACTTTTCAAGGAGTTTCAAGAAATTCAAAAAGTTTTGATGGTGTTATTTACTTACAAAACTTAATTTTCTCCAGGTTACTTTATCACTACATAAATAAATGACAAATGTAGAAGCAAACAAATTGCATAAATAATAAGCACAACAACACAGAAAATAATAAATTAAAATACTTTTTAAAAAATTTTGATTTAAAAATTAAAAATTACTAAATTTGTTTTTGTATTCCTTCTGAAAAATACTAGTAGTTTGAGGCAAAATTCAGAGTTTTTCAACAATGCCAAGGACTTAAAATGAAAAAACCCAATGTTTTCAAAATCTAAAGTGTTTTAAGGCAACCTATCAAATTCAAGGATTTTTAAAAATCAGTGATATGGTAGTCATTGTGTGGTAACCAAATCTGATTGATGTTCAGTGATAAGTGAGTCCTTGTATGGAAATCTGACTGAAATCCAATGATATGGGAGTCCTTGTTATGAAAAACAAATCCAATTGAAATCCAGTGACAAGGGAGTCATTGTGTGGAAATCTGACTGAAATCCAATGATATGGGAGTCCTTGTTATGAAAAACAAATCCGACTGAAATCCAGTGACAAGGGAGTCATTGTGTGGAAACTGAATCCGATTGAAATCCAGTGACAAGGGAGTCATTATGTGGAAACTGAATCTGATCAAAATCCAGTGATAAGGTAGTGATTGTTTGGAAACAAAAGTGTGATGGACTGACAGAAAGATGGATGGATGCAAAGTGGTCTAACAGGACAAATTTCTGTCCCCCCCACTCCCCACTTTTCTATGAAAAGCAGAGGATAATTAGTCCAACAATTTGAAATTGGTCCACTCCTTCAAAAAAAAAACCATGAACTTTTAATTAAATGGACAGTCAATGACAAAGTGATAATGAATGATAAATGGGATAACAATATTGGATAATGTGACTGTTACCATTTTTCAAGGTTCAAAGTGCCAAAATATTTTTAAAGATTTCTGACATCAATAAACATACATGTCTGTACTTAAAACAAAGATAAACATGAATAATTATAATCAAACTTATTTCATGTGATGTACATCATACAAAAGGTCATAGATGTTTTCCATATCTTGGTATAAAATAAGATAAACTTATGGCTCTATATCCAACATCACTAAAAAGAATACTTTTGTTTGGGAATTTCTACAGTATTATGAACGAGTTTAGTTCAGAGCTCCAAATTACCAGTGCTAACATTTCAAGCTGGGGAACTGATAAAAATGGATTAGTTATGACTTTATATCCAGGTACATTAATGTGCTGGTAATTATCCTCTACATACTAGGCTGGTTTTTGTTAATCAATTACTGCATAATAGAGATTCCAATGGACAGCTAACCAGTCTGATTGCCAGGTAGGAATGAATTGCTGCATAATCCAGTAGCCAAGCAAGACCCTGCCAAACTGAACACAAAAAATAATTTATATATAACGGGCACAGATTAGCTCTATAACTTCAAACATTTTTCATCTAATGTTTACATCATATTTATCAATCAAAACAATATGGCAGTTTTAAAGAAATGAGTAAGTAGCGCATTAGCTATTTTTATGAGGGGTCAACAGACTTTTGGCTAGGTGAGTAGGTGCAATTCAGCAGAATATAAATAGAGCAGTATCAGTTCACACATCAGACAGCATACCACCAATATATAGACAGAAAATGACACTATTAAAGACAGTTTGATATTAATTGTAATTTATCTTTTCTTGTGACATTCACATGATGAAACACAGTTGCAACTCTTATAAAGCATGAACTAATGCATGCAGGTAATTTCCACATATGCAACCTTAAAACACAAATGCTTTTTTTCCCAATGCTTCCCACGTTTTACACTATTCTTTCACATTCTAATATTACATGTACTACAGTATTCATATATTACATGGAGTACAATGACTGATTTCACTCGTACATAAGAACTAGCTTGCATTATATGCCATTTTATTCATATTGCACTATGACTTATGCAAAACAACTGTTTCTAAGAAAGAAAAAAAAAAAAAAATCAATAAGTTTCTGGAGATTCAGGACTACCAGTACATCAGAATTAAAAATTTGATGAATTTATTGAGTGTTCAGAAACTCAGATAGCATCAAATTATATTTCTAGTTCATGAATAAATCTAACAAACTCTTATGTCCTAACATCCAGGAAATATAAACGACAAAGGCTATTTCTAGAAAAGAGTAGGAATAAGGTATGTTACATCAACAGGGCTAATGCAACAAATGAATGTTTTTCATTAGAAACCTTTCGTCTATTAAGTGTTTATGCAGATAATACATGCAGTGCATGAACTACTTCGGATACAGTGTGCAGACCACCAGCAAATGCAAATGTGAAAGCTTATCTGTTTTCATTTTGGCCTAATGTTGACAGTGGGCTCATAAATTGATTTTAAAAATAAGATCATTAAAGAACAAAGTTGTTGAATTTGATCACGAGTATTTTCACTTTGTATTTATAGTATACCTAAGGAACATATTGATTTGCATTATGAAAATTTACGTTCACATTTATACATCAGAATTTAAGAAATTATATCAAAGGCTAGAGGACATTTAAAAACCATTTACCAGTGATGAAAGTGTTGTTTTCTTTTTCAAGTCTGAAGACATAATGTTAAGTAGGAAAATATGTACTAAACATGGTTACTCCTGGAATAAAAAATATCTCAAGTGACAAAATGTTGGGGGAAAAACCAAGAAATAATTACCAATGTTTGGAAAAAAGCAAGAAATAATTACCAATGTTATTTACAAGACATACCCAGACACACAATATGAAAATTAACTACTATATTACTTCATAATGGGTAAGAGTGGAAGCAGTGGGGTTGGGGGGTTGGGGTCAGAACTGTTACAGCTAAATACTATTTACTTGCATCTAACATGCACCTGACTGTAAACTATAAAGACCCAAATCTGGGCAAAGTTCAGTATGGCATACATTGGGTAGTGTTAGACTAGTGCTTGGCTAACAATCCTCCTTAGCAAGCTGTGCGTGTTGCTTGGTTGCAAAGGTTAACAGTTGAGCAACACCAGCAAATCTGGCTTCAAGCTCATTAGAGCTTCCCAACTGTGACAAGTAAACTGATGCAAGGATAACCTAGATATGCAGATAATTTAGCTGCAATGTCACTTGCCTGACCAGCATTTAGATCTATTTACATGACAATTTGGACTAAATATACATTTTTCTGAAGGTAAGAAATGTTTATTTATTAATCTGTAACAAGCAGGGTTTAAGAAATAAGACAAATTGACCATGCCAACTTGATGAAAACATCTGTCCACCATGTTCAAAATTTCTACAAGAGGTCAGGCTCAGGCTGTTCAGTACTGCAAAACTGTCTTCCGTCCTAACAGTGAATAATACCATCATTACTGAACACAGCTGTACTGTTTCATAATGTACTAGCTGATAAGAATCTGCACCATTTGCTTGAAATCATATGAAAAACAGTGTAGAAATTATCATCTGAAGAACTGTACGAAGGCAGGTCTGGGTATTTACTATTTATGGTTGGGTGCATGTTATAAACAAGCAAACACAAAACACTGATTTACCAGAACGATTATATTTACTAAAATCTAACTGCATACTGTAACAACATTTAATTTTAAACCCTCATTACCATCAAAGATCCAATTTCTGACAACTGTAACAAAGGGGAGATAAATACTATATTTCTCTCTGTCACTACTTAACAATATCCCAATAAATGCAAATTCTAAAATCTAACAATAAAACCATACTCCTTCATGACACATCTAGAATTTCTTCTAAACAATTTTATATGCACTTGTTCTATTTCATGTACATGAAAAGTGCCACAATGACGTTAACTTGAGTGGCATAAACGAGATTTTACTCATTTCCTGAAAGCTCAATCATCAGCTTGGTCTGTATCTATTCGATGAAAGTAAACTAGCAACATGGTATCTATTTGAAAACAATGATCACTGATAATGATTCTCACAACAGTAACAGACACATTCAAGATTTACACAGATGTGTTATTTTAATCTACTGATAAAATATTTACTTCAATATTGCACTTTTTTCTTATAAGATAGTCTTTCCTATTAAATATACAATGGCTAACATCCTCTGAATATATTTAATTAGTGTAATAAATTTTTGAAATTGTTCCTGAGTTTCTATCGAATGGCTGAAATTAAATCTAATAAGTGTCATAGGAAATACATTGTTCTGTATACATCCAAATGGCTATTCAGAACCAAGACCATTACCATAGTAGATAGTGAATATACCTGTCAGCCTTCCAGAGTGCGCTTGGGGGGAGGGGGGTCTTTAGACTCAAAAAGTGTGTTTTGAGGTTCCATGATAGAGGTCAGTGTGCATAACCCCCAAGAAGTAATGTTGTACAGTTGAGAATAAGTCATCTATTCATATAAGTCATTAGAAAATGACTGGAAATTCAAATCTGAATAAAATGAAATACATTTTCTCTGAAGCTCTGATACACTTTCAAGCAAAATAGCTGGCAGACTTGGCAATATCAAACACCACCACCACACATTTATGTGCACACACTCAAAAAAATCACATCCATACAGACATGAAATGAACATAAATATGCCAAGTTTCTGTCCATATTAAATCCGTAAGACAGTTAAATACAGCCTTAACATCTTTACTAGATGAAGTCTCTATCAAGCTTCCCAGTGGTTCTTGTTGCATTTTTCTTAACATAGAAAATTACCTTTCTGCATCTGCACTGTAGTGAGGGAGTGTTCAAAATGGAATGGCCACACTAGATAGAATGCTAAAACATTAGTTACTTTTGGGACTGAGCTCTGGATTCTTGCACTGTCCTGATACTGGGTGGGTGTTTCTATGCTGATAGATGCTGTATACTTCAAAATGATAAACGTCAATATGGTGTTTGCAGTATGAGCAAAATACTCCCCTTTGTTGCTGCTGCACTTCTTGAAGAAAAACTTCACTTGCCAATGGCTCATCCTTCCCTGAACCACTGCAGTGTTCTGGACAAATTTAAATAGTCAGTCCCTAAATCAGTAGAAAAGCAACAACTCTTGTATCCTGAACACTCAATAAATAGGTCATTCCACTCTGAATGATTTATTTGTGCAAATTCGTCTAATGCATACTCCCAAAAAGGATTCTGAACACAACATCACCACAGCTATTTTCAGTCATTTAAGTAATCTGTGCAAGGGTTGTAGTTTATCTCTCATCAACTTACCTTTGAATCACCTCTATGACAATCCCTTCTGTAAACTGCCCCAAGGTATTAGTTCTCCATGAGTATTAAGCACAGCTGTTTGTGGTTTATACAGGTTATGGGCATATATTGTGTGTAAAGAAAGGCCCCTCTCTCTCTCTCTGTTTTTACTAAGATTACTGAAAATAGTATTTTTTGTGACACTTGTAACACAACCATGTACAATTCGTATTTTTCAAGTGACACATGTTCTGGCAGGTATGCAAGTGACACACGATTTTATGGAATAAATTACTCATCTGAATAATAATTATTGGGACAAAAGTTTTTCAAAGGGTCTGACACTCCAATGGAAGAAAAGATTCAACAAAATTCACAATAAGACCATTTCTTTCTTTAACTGCTGAGTGATGAAATCATCACCGATATTCTTCATCAAGAACAAAATTTCAAATTATTTACTGTGGTAGAAATACTGGACGTCAGATTGGCACCATTTTCATTTAGGACCAACATGACATTGAGAAGTCTTTTGGTTGAACCTACATATTGATATGACTTTCCAATATCAGGCTGCCAGAGTCTCCATTTAGTACCAATGAAACATCATAAAAGTCTTATGGTGCACGCACAATGTTGATATGACCAACTTTCTCGAAAAGTAGTGATAAGATTTTCAATACAGTTATTGTAGCAGCCATATTATTTTTACTTATAACCAACTAGACATCATGAGAAGTCTTTCAGTAAAAACCCATCCTAATATGAACATTCAGGAGAAGTAGAGATAAGATTTTCAAGATGGCCAGAGTGGTGGCCATAAGGAACATCAGACTGGCATTATTTCATTTAAGACCAACTAGACATTAAAAATCTTCTGGTCATTACTTTTCATTCAGATACAGTGATAACAAGATTTCCAAGACAGCTACCATGGTGTCCCTATTAGCCAAATGACTGGCACAATTTTCATTTAGGAGCAAATGGTGGCCCTATTCAATTAGGAGTAACTAAACAATTAAGTAGTCATTTAATGAAAACCCCAAGCCAACATGACATTCTGGTGAGGAGTAGTGACAAGAAGATTTTCAAGACTGCCACTGTTGTGGCCATTTCGGACACGAGATCAGCACCATTATCATTTAGGACCAACCCGATATCATAGTCAAAACCTAATGTTGATGTGAACATCCATTCAGGAGGAGTAGCCATAGCAAGAATTTAGAGATGGCCACTGTGGCAGCCAGATTGATTTCTGGGTAGTATCATTTTCATTTCGGACCAACCAGACCATGAGATGAATGCTTGTGTAAAGTTTCATTGCAATCCTCTGGGTAGTTTAAAGGGGTAGCTATAACCAAGTTTTTCTAATAGATGGATGGACGATAGACAAAAGCCCATCCCATAAGATCTTCTGATCTATGACCAGCAGACCCCACCAAAAAATCCCATCTGCAAGTCACTTCATTATTACCTTTTTTCGTAAAGGTTTATCAGACTGTACATTTGGCAACAAATTTGTGACAAAAAAGTGTACATTAAGCAAAAAATTTTAACAAATAGGGTAGCACCATGCAAATAGCAGAAAATTAAAATGTCTTCACCTCTTCAAGATCTATCATTATTTTAAAATTAATATGCTAATTGAGACAAAATTTACTGTATAATGTATATGTATATTTATAGTATACATACAGAGAAGTACATTTTATATTACACACAGGTTGAAATCGTATCACAGTTTTGTGAAAAACTAACTTGTACAATGAAAGGACATAACCTGAACCAAGTAACTTTTTGTTTTAGTAAAGTTCAAGACATCAATGTTTTGGGGTTATTTTGGTCATGCAACTGGTGTGACATACAAGAATGAATCCTGGTTATAATGCATACATTGACCAGTGTTTGAAGGTAATTCAATAAACACCTTGTAGGTGAATTAATCTAACCCTTAAGTATCATCCAGTGGCAACAAACAACAACGATACAGATTGTTATACAAAAATGGGTGACAATTTTATAAGTGTCAGTGTGTACAGTCAAAGACAGCAGTCATACAGCTATCATTCAATCATAGACAAGTGATTGGATTTTTATGTTGCTTCAGTTAATGTGACTTTGATCTCATCTAATACATTGGAGAGAAGGCTGGAATCTGTGCTTTTTCCATCAATACTAAGAACTTGGTCAACCTGAAGAAAAAAATAGATATAAAACAATTATTCATATTTAAGTATGAAAGACATTTCAATGAGTATTCACAAGATATTCAACAGCATAGTTAAAATATTCCTAAAATCAGAATTTTTCTTATATCCACCAATCCCTTATACATGAATAAGGGACAAGAAAGATTGGTAGGCAGATTGTCTGATTTGTACCTTTAGTTTTTGTGTTTGATACTCAATGCCAATGAGGCGCTGCAAGTACCCTTGAGCATGGTAATTTGATCAGTTCAGCTTTATAAAGCTGCTAAATGTGGCAAAAATTAATTTATAATAGTTAATTTTACTTGCTGAAAATATAAAGCCATATTATTATTTATCATCATTTATAATTATTTTCTTATCTGACTAACTATGACCATGACCTCTGATCTTTAGACCCCAGATCAAGGGGTCTCTTTATTATTTTATTAAGAAGCCATCCCAGAAATCTGGTCAAAGAACTTACTCTAGAACAAATGCTATTCTACAAAACCCATTTTCTCTGAGTCACAATGACCCTGACCTTTTGACCCCCAAATCAATAGGTAACTTCCGTATTTCCAGTGGAAGCCCTCCAGGAACATTGATCAAGGTACATGGTCAAGAACTTAAGTTATTATGCAGAAACCACTTTTCTTCTTTCAGTGAATGACCTTGACCTTTCACTACATAATCTATACTTCTTTCCTACCAAACATGTAAATCATCCACAAACATGTTTAAAAGCACATTGCTGATGAATGAACACTGTGAGCAGAAACCATGTTTCTTCTTTCATGGTGACTCTGACCTTTCACCTTTTGACCCCCAAATCAATATCTTTACTATTTACCACTGTGAAAGTCATTGATAAAATTTGGTCCAGGTCTGTTAAATAGAACTAATGCTATTGTGCAGGAACCAATTTTATTCCTTTCATGACCTTGACCTAGGATATTTTGATCCCTAAATTAACTGGAGCTTTCCACAAAGTCTGGTGACTATTGAGATGGAGAATTCAAATTATGCAAAATCACATTTTCAGTCACAATGACCTTGACCCAACCTTCATTCAATTTAGCTCTCCATGAAGGTATGTAATATATTTATATAATTAGAAAGATTGATAACTGATGATTTAGATATACAAAAGACCAAAGTTCTTTTGGTAATTTCAGTTTAATGTACATTCATTTAAAATAGCCAGTACCCTTATTAAACAAGGTCACTGAGCAAAATTCTTCAAATATGCATAAAAATATCTTGCAAATATATGTGATTTACAGAAAACATTCAGTAAACATCATTTTTTTGCTAGTTTTGTACAATATTCACATGTATACTTTAGTTCTAAAATTTGTCAATCAATCTTCTGATTTTTGACAATTTGTGAAAAATAACTGTATTAATAAAACCAACATCTGTATGAAAAATTCTTGTACAATAAACATGGTTTATATGGTTCAACTGTGTACACAAAACTGAAGAACATGAAAAATCACATGCATCATGGTAATCATGTGGCCTGTTGTGTGCAGAAGTTTCCACAGAACTGAAAACTCCCAACCCATAATCAATTCCTCACACTCGGGCCAACATTTGTACACAGCAAGTTGTGTATTATCCCTGCAACAGCAAAATTTTTTAAGCAAATGATGTTTCTCTGAGACACTTACCCAATTAAAATGTTAGTAAAGAAGATCTACAACGGATCAAATCCAGCAATTGCAAAAGAGATGAAATTTCAGCTTTACAATCTATACAACATATGGAAAAAGGAGAAAAACTTCTATCTATTACTTCCCCTGACCACCATTTGATGGCTAAAGTCGTTTACCAGGATTCAGCTTGAGCACTGCATCAATATGGATGCCTGGATCTGTGGTGAGGGGTGGTAAAGTATAACTGTAATGTCATTTAAGAAAACATTTACTTCCTCTGTTTAATATATTCCCTAATCACATTAACATTATGAGAATATGCAATAAGTGGTAATTTCGAGCATCCTACCCTGATTAGCACCACCAAGGTAAAACGACTCAGTGACTTTCCTTACAAGTAAAGATTCTGTGCAAATGCAGCAAAAGTGCTGTTCTATGCCAATGGCATGCTTGTGCTGACTTGAATTGATCTGTGATGGTCTGGGATGACACAACCAGACCTACCAGATTCAATTCTCGTCTCTGTTAAGCTAGATCAAGCAAATTAAAATTTAGAAGTTGGACTATGCCTGAAAGCCAACAGCTTCTATTGTATCCCTGACTGCAACATTCCATTCAAGTTCTAGGCTTGTCGAGATAGACTGAATTTCATGAGCCAAGATGATCATGATGCATATATGATCTCTTGAGATCTCAGTGTATGCTATCCATAATACCCATTTAAGCTAAGATGCAAGGGCTGGAGTGGTTATATCCTCCTCCAGCTTCAAGGGAAGAGGCATTTTCAGGCCCCACAGCACTTCTCCATCTATGTCATGTAGTGTTTGAGGATATGGACGGAGGGGGGAGGGGGCAGCTCACTGTGAAAAAACCATAAGCAAACTACATTTCCACTACAGAGTCAATCGCTCACATGTCCATCCTAAAGTTTTTAAATAGTACTGCATGTCTGAACTTTGCTGTCATATAAAGTATAATTGAAAATGAAGAATCTCCAACAGCACATCAAGTATAGACTTCTTTGAAATTATAATAAGAAATTGTGAGTCAACATACAGTTGGAACAAGTTATGATACACCCGCATTAATATTAGTGTCTATTTTGCCCAAATTCACAAAATAAACAAAATGACATGAATAAAAATCTGCTGGAGCAGAGTCTGACAATATAAGACATCAACCCGAACATGTATGATTTTGGGGTGGGGGTGGACAGGCTGATGTCTTACTGCCATAGCATAACAATCAATGCTGTGTAGCTCTGTTCCAACATTATCATCAGGAAAACTGGAGGCCAAATTCTCAAGAATATCTCACATAGTTAGCAGCCCATACTAACTGCTTTATCTGTACTATATTTAATTTGATGTCTTTTGTCTTACTGAGTAAATTCAGGCACAATCTTGGTTGCATTTTTCAAAACTCTGTTGACTGTCCTTTCAGTTCTTTTACAAGCAATGATACATGAGGAATGCTAAAGTTGGTTCAACATGGGATGCAACATCTTTAACAGAACGAACATGTTTAATCATATTCTACATGACGTGATCAGACATATTATTGTTAATGATACTTAACTGGTGCATCAAACAAATCTGGCATTCTTTGGGCTACTATTGCTCTTCAACCAACTAAAATGGTGATCCATAAGAGCAACGCTGTACAGAAGCAAAACAGACAATGTCTACAATTCTTAGAAATATAACACACAATTCAAGAACATTCAATTCCAAACCTTATTTTTTTTTGTGAATATGCTCTGACAAATTAAAACCTTGCAAAGATTTTTCATTTCAGCATGATTTTCATACTCAAACATCAACTGTTGAAATGCATACATCTAGAATGAGAAATAAATAATACACACCTGTTTAACTAGAAGACATATGTGATGTCCCTGAATGGATCGACTATATAAGGAGGCACTATTATCAACTCTCTCTACAACTGAAATGAAGAGAAATAGCACAATATACAATCTGTCCCTCTAATAATCAAATGATCAATGGCTAGATCCAATTGATTAAAAATACAATTCATATTGCTCAGAAGTACTTGACAATAATATCAAAAGAATTGAATATAACAATTTATTTAATATGCCAAATACAGAAACTTGTCCCAGATTTAACATTTTGATATGGTTCTTGTGTAAAGTAATCCATCTACAACAACAAACACATAACACAAGTTAATAATGTAAATCACAGAATATTAGTTAGCACAACACTTTAGCAAATTAAGTGCAGGAAGTGTGTGATTTGGATTTTTAATGTAGCTTTAACAACTTTTCAGTCATACCATTACGATGTCTGCAGCATGGCAGTTTACAGTGATGTCTAAGGCATCATGCTGCGGACATGTAGCATCATGTCCCACCAAGTCATATATTATCCTGACACCAGGCTCACCAATCCTAACACTATCTTCTTAATGCTGTGCGCCAAGCAAGACAGCTGCTAGTACTATTGTTATAACTTTCTGGTACGACTTGGCCATGGTTTTCAAAGTGGGCACATGGATCAATGAATGGCATTTGTTATTGATTTTTATAATTTATGCGTAGTATTTTTCAAAAATATCTCTGTTTGTAGCAATTCATGTTAACACAGTTTGATTATCCCCTTATGATGCCTAAAGCAATAATTATAGGTTACAGTAAAAACTGCTGTGAGCGACCTCTGCTATGAGCAACCACCTGTCATTTACAACCACAATCGTAATGCACGGATCAATTTTATTATATAAACACTCTGTTATGAGTGACCACCTGCTGAATGTGACCAGCAACCATGATATCTTGGCAAAATATGCATCTCCACACTGCTATGAACGACTGCATCGCAAAAACGAGGATAAACTCCACCGACCTTTATTTAATCCCTGTAAGAACGACCGCTCATGCCGTTCTAAATAAAAAAAAAATTTTAAAAATCAGACTGGACACCGATGTCACAATTTCTTTAGCTATACTTAGTGTTTTATAGTTTTGATCGTAAACCAGACTAAAGTATATGTAGATTATTTCCTAGTTTGGTTCCCTGCATTGTATGCTCCCTGAGTTCTCCATTATTTGTATATGGGTGAGGAACGCAGGAAGCATACAAAGCAGGTAACCAGACTAATTATTCCTGCACTTAGCCTGCTTCCCGGCTTTCGTAGACACCACTGACCTGTATGTAATCAGTTGTTACAATGACTGCTTGATTAGCATTGATTGTTCTGATCAAAAACAAACATAAAAGGAACATTAAAAAAAAAAGGATTGTTGCTACCGGTGATAGATGCTACAGTCTGTAAACCAGGGTAATGTAAATGTCATGAATTGCCGTTGTAGTGCCAAAGATGAGGTAGTGGTCGCGTATATATTTGTCTTGAATTAATCTGTATTGCTGGGAGGTGAATAAAGTTAGTCTATTAAACCAGCAAAAGAGAATCGTTTGCGGGATTCAATTAATAGTGTTCAAGACTTATGATGTTTGTTGTTTTCCCCCCGATGTTACGTGACTGTATCCCATTCACAAAGCTATCGTCTATTCGAGTTGGTGCAACCGGGTTATACACTTTGCTTATAGAGTTAATCCCTGTATGTCATCTTTGAATGAAGCCGTTGACTTTCGTCTCTGAGTAAATGGTCCTGTTTCTGGATGAGATAATTGTTTCTTTTTATTGCATTAATTGTTACATATGCAAGGCACATGTATAGATTTTTCATATTTTCCCACAGCCCAGTCAAAACCGTCTTTACTGTTACGTTCAATATTACAACTGAGCACTAATAATTTTAACACCTAGAACCTTAATAACAGTGGATGAACCTCCAACTAAAAAGAGACAAATTTTAAGGCTGGAGAAACTTACTGTAACTGAAAGAAGTGAAAAAGAGCAGACCACTCGCAAAAAAGCAGTTTAAACATTGGTAAAACAAATTTAGGTTGTTATAAAGGAAAAGGAGTAATTCAGAAACGATTTCATGTGCTAAAATATGTGTTCAAATGTAAATGTGACTTCATGTTTAATGACAGAAGCATATCTTTAATGCAATACAATTTTGTTTTTAGATGAATGCATACAATATTTTAGCAAGAACTATTAATAAAGAATAGAATATATGTACAGTGATTGTGGTTATTTTTCTTGAAAATGTTCTGAAACTGGACCTTGGAAACTGGTCTTTTTGTACAAACCTGCTATGAGAGACCACCTGTCTTGAGAGACCACTTTTTGTTGGCAGAAGAGGCGGTCTCTCATAACAGGTTTTACTGTACTGCCTTTGCATGGGACAATATGAACAAATTTTTCTGAGTAATACTGCATGACCTTGAGAGTGCAGTATTAGTTCAAAACAATGAATTCATATTTTTGCATACAAATGCAGTAACCTTTTCATTATATACTCATTTTGTTCATCTCCCTATGACTTAATAATAAAAAGAATATACTAAAGAATCAAAGTAACTGAATTTATGCTCTATTCCAAAATAAATACACAACCATTTAATCATCAGTACACAGTAGCATTAACGCACACAGCACCACCTAGCGAACTTTTAACTCCCTTGCATGCTGGACATTAGTTTTTAAAAAGTCTCATTTTGATCTACTTAAAATTGAAATTCTGAGTTATATCGTGAATGAGTGCGAACTGAAACAACTTTTCCAGTTCATCTGGAATGGATGGATTTTGTTTTTCTGTCTATCCAACTCAATTCTGATGGACTGGATTTATTAGCCAAGTCAATTCGGTAGAGTGCACATGTGATTTGAGCAGCAGAGGGACCCACATTGAACCTAGTCTGTTTCTGTTCTGTCAATGATTGTTTGGAATCATAATGTGGGAAAAACATCGATTCTTTTAACTGAAATTATCAAAAAGATTTTATGGAATATCACATTTCATTTTGGGTGCAGTAAATAGAATGATTTCAGCTGGAAATGTTGAAATCACAGTACAATTTTGTGGTATGAATAAGTTTTGGAAATAATGACATGGGTCATGTCATTCGGATTTGTAGAACTAAGAAAGTACATTTTGAGGAAAAACAAAATGCATAAATGTAAGTATATTTATTGCCATTTTTATCACCAGCTAAAGGAGAAATGTTTATGCCCTGTCACTTGCATGCTTGCTGTTGGAGGGACCCCAGCTATAACTTGTATGGCTTCTGTCACCAGCCTAACATTGTATCAAAATAGTTAAACTGGGAAAATTGCAAAGCAGCTGTTGTGTGACAGTCCATTTACCTAGTGGAAATAATACTTTTTTGTCATCTTGGCTTATTGGCTTTTATGCTCTTTGATTTCTTACCAAAACCTTTAGTAGCATTTCTTTCTCAAATATAGTGTTTTGACTGACTTGTAAAATGGTACGTCTCTGATATATATGCAATAGCCCTTAAACTCAATATGCTTTTCTATGCTATTTTTATAGACCCTATACAGCACTGGTCAGTCTGAAACATTCCATTTGCAAAAAGCTACTCATATTGTCCTAAAAAACTGTTCAAATTATCAGAATGATATTTTCAATTACTACATCTCTCACATTTGTTGCTGACATTCTGAATATCACGTTCATTCTTTTGCTTGTTTGAAAGTTTCCTTTGCAACTCAGTGAACTGATCCACATTGTTAACATTATCATCTCTACTTTCAAATGGACAAAACAGCTTGTTTAGTTCACTTACAAACAAATCTAACAAAAAAAAGCTGAAATGTCTACTACATGAGTGTACATGGTTTGTTTACAAAGTAGTTCCTAATACACAACACTATTTTTTGACGTGAAGTATGAAGCCATGCAGTATCGAAACATATTGCATGATTCTGACAATGTAAACAGAGAAAAAATATGAACATATAATAATATGCCATTTTAGTTTCATTTACACAGCACAGCATGTGAGCACACATCATATTTGTTTTGACAGCAAAAAACCATTCCACCTCTGTTTGTGGTATGGTAGTTGTGGTAGACAACCACTGACCACATTATGTACCAAACTACAATATATAGAGAACCATGTTAAGTAACAAAACAGTGATATATTGTGACTTGTTTTATATACTGCATCAAGTTATAGCAGGAATGATGTAAATTTGTTTAATAACAATGTTTTGAAAAGGAAATTAAGATATAACACTAAGCTTTATTTTGTTTTCTTTCTACCCATCCTGTTATACACTAGTGTGATTCTAGTAATGGGATTCATAATGGTACCACCTTGCATCCAGAACTGCGTAACAAACAGCTTTGTAATAATCAATGGGAGCTGTGCTTTTAAAATTTCACATGTGTAGATTAGTAATTTCCAATTTATGATGCTAGCACATTGCAATTTAATACTGTTTCAGTCAGTTCCTGAAAAAGAATCTACTTTAAAACATTCTCCAGATTTACATTATAAACAAGTGTGTTATAATCAGGGTCAGCTACGCTTTTACAAATTCACAGATGTGTAGATTGGTAATTTCCAATTTAGGATGCTAGCACATCGTGACTGAATGTAGTTTCTGTTAGTTCCTGATAAACAATCTACTTTACAATAATTAATATGTTACAAAAGAATAAAATGTTCAACTTTTAATGTCACAGTACTGGGTTTGTGAAATGTGAAAATAAGAAATATGATCCAGTGACACAATGTTTGGAACTACTCATTTCTAACTTGCACCAGAAGTGCATATCTTCACCTGAAGGTTGTAATATTCCTAAATATTCTGATGTTATAATAATACTTTAAAATGAAACTGTAGAAGAACTCATAAATTTCAACATTTATAATTACCTTGGGGATAATGCTATATTATGTACATGAAATGGATCAAGAAACTGAACTGCTTAAAAAAGAAATTATAAACTGTATTTTAAATAACAATACAAAAAGATCAAGCTATCATGATTTATTTGATAGGTTTTAATTATTAGTAAAATAATCTGAATTCTTCTGCATATGATAAACTGAAAGTTACCTTTAAAATGATTATAAAAACATATCCTAAGTAGATTTGTCGAAAATTCTGGCTGGAGAGGTGTACACTTAGCAGTTCCTTTTTCAGATAGTTCCCCACTGCTCAGCAGAGAGGCAAAGTCTGGACTGAAATATAAGTTGGTACAAATTAAGAACAATCCTAAAATGGGTACATTTTAAACCTTTAATTGAGCAATGCAAAAATGTGCAAATTCATGTCACTGGACATTATTAATTACTGTTTTGCAAAGACAAGCATAAAACGTAGTTTATGTGTGGGTAAATTTAATTATGTAATACTTACCTGCTACTACTGCATTGCTACCCTTTTCGTGGAAACTAAGCCCCCCAACCCAATTATTCCTTCCTCTAGTTAGTAATAGGAGGGCCAGAAAAATATAGAGCATGATCCAACAAAATGACAGAACCTTTACAGAACTTTAGAGTATTAGATCAGTTGCTCCACAGCACTTAACAGTTGAAAGAGACATTCTTTTTCCTCAAAGAGGAAGAAAAGAAAAGCTGCAATTGCAGTTAAAGGGGGACAGATAGAATCAATGCATTTCCAACAGCACCAATTAAAAAAGACTCGTCACTTGAGACAGCAGCGATTGGTAAAGATGAGCGTTTTAGACCACTTGGCCACCCGGGCCCACTGAATTTTATTTAATCAGCAAAAGTGTATACAGTTTGTTTGTACACTTTCAAACAAAAATCTTGTTATGAAGATGCATTTGAAAACAAGTAGTAACAAGTAAGGAAATCTGACACAGAAAATTTGTAATGCCATATACACATGCTTGCAAACTGCACAGACCCAGCTCTGCCATCCCAAACTGTTCTAGCTGATCTGTGTCAATGCAATTTGTTTGAAGTTTAAAGCAGAATAAACAAGATAGGCCACGATCTGCCAGCACATTATGAGATGGAAATCTTGCAATTTAACTCAACTAATAATTGAGAACATATGGCTCAAAAGATATTCAGTCATTTTGAGAACATCTAACCAGTTCATTAGACAAGAAATCACTGTAATAGTTCTAACGTAAAAGATCTGATTATATGTCTCATCAGTAATAGCATTGTGAGATATGTGTATCCTTTTTTTCTGGTGGCAACAACCCAGCATTGTCAACACTGCTAAAAAAAATTCAGTCAGATACTGGGGAGAAACATCAACAAACCAACTCAAGTGATATGCCACATTCCATGAAAAAGGTTTTCCCAATTGTGACTCCTATCATCAAACGTGCATATAAAAACTGAAAAAAATTACCATTGAATATATGGTGAAGTGGAGGGGAACTGAGTTTGAAAACTTACCCATTACATGGTGTAGCTATGATATAAGTGCTACATGGAAAATTAATTCGGAAATCCAGTTTCTCATGTGTGGAACCATCATCTGTCTGAAGTAAAAAAAAGAGACATCTTAAAATAATTCCTCAGGAAACATAGGAACTCTGTTCCAATTGTTTAGATCAGATAAAAACAATACATATAATTATTTTATCCTAATTTGAACCAACTGAAATCAATCAACATTGAAAATATTTCCTCTATTATCTTTCTTACACATTTTCATCAACCTTGCCATTGAAAAGCACTGACCCTGTGAGCTACCAATAGCAATTAGATATTTCTAAAGTCTTCTTCAAGTAAGCTTAAGTGTGTTATGAAAGAGCATTTTTAGCTGACTTGCTTTTTGGTACAACTTATTTTAATTTACTGAAACCAACCCACTTGTATTGATGTAATTTGCATGTAAAACAGTAATTATGATCAATGAAACTTCAAGATTTACCTTCACAATGTAGGTCAAGGTACCCTTCAGCTTGGATGGTTGACTAATACTTTGAAAGGAGAAAGCAAACTGTCCTTCATTCATGATGTTTGGTGGTAAAATAAAGGGGACTTTGACTGCTTCATGAGAAGATAAACCAATCTGGAAAAAGAAATACAAAAAAAGGTCATGTGATATAATATTACAATCAAATGATATAATCACAAAACTAAATAAGAAATTGGCAGGAATTGTGTCTTGCCTGTTGCCCTGCTGGTTACAGGAAAATGTTTTCACTTTTAAATGATCTTGACTCCAGGGGGCTGGAGTTCATGGATATGAACGTGCAGAACTTCACAGTTTTGTAAGCTAAGTATGATAGGTATCCATTAATGGTTTGGCACATAGCTCAGAGAGAGAGTGAAGATGTATGGAAATGAAAGAGCAGAACTCCCTAAATCTATAGTATGAATGCTATCCCTCCCATGGTTTGAGACTTTTGACCATACATAGAAAAAAAATTCAACCAAAAACTTATCCAAAATTTTCAAATGATCATGACTTTGTCTGAAAGTAACAGCATGGATATGAAAGGGCACACATATTTGCTTTTACAAAGTGTGAGAGCTAACTTTCTCAGGTTTTGAGGCTTATGACCATGCAAAACAAAGATCATCTAGAGATGGCATATCCCCTAGTCACCTGCGTAAGTAACGACTACTAGTGAAGGTACCCTTTGATGTGGGACTGTCTAATTTTTACATTACTTTTACATTACTTCTGTTGGTAACCAAAAGTTCACACTGTCAATTAATACACACTACTTAAGGCTTTTCCTTGTCAATGTACATACAACTTATGCTCCTCTTCTGGGGTAACAGCAAAACTAATGACTGGTTTGGTGTCTTATGGCACAACAACAAGAGTAGGTCATTTAGTTTAAAGTGCTTAGCTCTTGATGAATAGTCTGCAAAGCCGTCCTGATTTCCATTCCAGGTACATCTGTAGACTGAGATGCAGATCTAGTAAAACAGACATCCCCTGAATTAGTAACTAATAATCTTGCCTGCTTTTCTTTACCATGTATGTTGCCCCTACCAGACCCATGGTTATATTCAACTGATCCACTAATAACCAGTAAAACACTTAACACCAGTAAAGTTTCAAAGTCACACTTGCTGATCCTCTCCTCAGCTACAAAACTCTAATCATCATTTTTCTTCCACGACGATTCAGTGAAGTGTCCTATTTGTATTCTCCATACTTCAATGCTAACTCTCATGTTTTGAAGAAAATTCTTCATCATTAAACAAACACTGCTTAGTTTTCGGTCGCTTTGTGACGCTGTACAATTTAATACACTACCTGTACAGATTATTTGCTATGAGAGAGGCTCTTTTATCTCCATCCGAATAAAATCATGTGAAAATGTTGCTATCTGGAAATTTGGAAATAAGTGTAGAAGTGTTGAAGTAAATCAAAAATTTATATTTCACCTTTACTAAAGAAAACAGTATGTACATAATACTCCTCTTGTTTAAATGTAATGCAAAACTGACCTGATTCCTTGTAACCAACATTCTGTGTTGCATTACATTGCTTAATCATATTACATTTTCTCTGTATTTTAATTTGGCTTGTTAGTCTACCTTCTCTACATTTAATTTAAAAATACTGCTGAAATAGGGGTAGGGGATTGACCAGCATGCCATCTGCTTTTCTGTCCATCCAGCATGCAGAGATGCTCCCCTGGTCACAAAAATAAGGGAGAAGTAAACAAAAAAGAGGAGGAGGAAATGGCTCTGTTTAATATTACCTAACACTTCAATATCCATCTCTCTTTCTTCCTGCTCTAATATGTAAGGCCCCTATGTATATCAAAATCTTTAAAGATGTTGTCTGGTTGTATAAGCATTAATCTATAAGCTTAATCTGTTCCTAATTTGTGTATGAATATGGTTCTGTACTTAAAACCCCTTATTAGAGTCTGCTGTCTGAAGGGGCATAGACAAAGCTAGCTTAGCCAGCTCAAACAAATATGAAAACATTTTTTTATTGTTGTCAGGTACAATTTTTCATAGCTCACAGGTTTTACCTTTTGGATACTTCTGCTCCAAAATAAAACGTTTCACTAACATAAGCTGTGCCAAAATTTAAACTTTCTTGAATTAGCACTCTACTGACTACTATGCCAGATTTGCTGTTCCTTAATGCTGCGTTCAAATTTAAAGTCCATTAATGCCATAGTCTAATTGTTCAAACAGATGAATTTTGATCAAATAAATCTCTTTACTTCTTAATTTCACTTTCAGATTCTTATTTATCAGACTTATCTTAACCTTTATGTTAAGGCACATGATCCCGCAGGGCTAAACTGTGATGAAAAAAGAAACAAAAATCGCTTTCTACTTTAAAATTGTCTCTATCTTAATTCAGCTTGTTCATCTGCCTTTTCTACATTTAATTTAGAAATACCGCTGATATGTCTGTTTTCTGTCCATCCAGCAGGTACATTGGACTCATATTTAAAACTATTTTCGGGTTAAAAGCCACTCAATGGTATCTCCATTAACACTTTCCCAGCACCATCTTATATAGTTCCTAATTTTAAAAATAAATTGCCTTCATCACTATGATCAGCCAGTATTTGATGGACAAAGTCGTCTTCTAAAGATGAACCATGCTGCGAATGGGTCTTCTAGATAGCCCATATTATAAACATACATTTGTAAAACTTCCATGATGCAAGTTCAAACTACATCAGAATGCTCATTATGGGGTCTAATGTTAGCAACCATTCGTGTCAAGCCAAAGAAACCAGGTGTAAACAGTTTTAAAAAAAGACTCGTTGCAACAAGCGCTACAATATTTCTACCAGCATGACATATCTCGTGACTAACATTTTAAGGATGAATGGGTGAATAAAATTGTATACAGCACAGAGTACATTTTTTTATGCGCGACTTGATACTAATTGGTGGGAATTTTTGTGCATCACCTCTTTCCAAGTGCGTAAATTCATAAAAAGTTTGCACAAATCATGCAACTTAGGAGCATCTCTGAGCATGTACATTGGACTCATATTTAATCCCTTTTTCAGGTTCAAAATCACTCACTGGTATCTCCATTAATACCTTCTCAACTCCAATAACCGGATATACTTCCTAACTTTAAAAATAAAAATTGTATCATCACTAGCATCAGCATGTATTTGCAGAACAATATCATCATCTAAAGAAGAACCACACCGGGAATCAGCAATTTGGGGTTTTCTGTGTAGCCCATATTATAATTGTGCATTTGTATAACTTCCTTGATGCAAGGTTCAAACAACAGAATGCTTGTTCCAGGGCCCAATAAGCCAATCAAATTTAGTTAAACAACCATTCATGTCAGATCGAAGAACTAAGATATGCAAACAGTTACAAAAAAAGACTTGTCATGACAAGCACTTGAAAGGTGAATGGCTGAATAAAAGTTGTATACTACATAGAGTACATTTTCATATGTCTGACTTGAAACTGATTTGCTGGAGTTCTCACACATCACTGGACTCCAAATGCGTGAATGCATAAAATTTTTGCATGATTCATGCAACTGCACACCATGGCAGTATCTCTGGGTATATTACTACCGTATTTTATGTAATTTTTTGTACACGAAAAAATAATTATTAATTTCAGTGTACGAAAAATTATATGTAAGATAAATAATTATCATTTGGTGGTGCTGACCGTGTGCGAAAAATAAAGGGATTGTACCAAAACAAGTTCTACGGTACACACGCTATTCGACAACCTAACGGTACAAACGTACAAAGTAAACATATATTTTCTGTCTCATAAATTGAAAGTACTGTTGTTATTAGTGAACGAGAGAGAGAGAGAGAGAAAGAGAGAGAGAGAGAGAGAGAGAGAGAGAGAGAGAATTATGTTTCAGTGTGCAAGCTCGTCTGCATTTAGAACATATGTAGCTGTTATGTTGTGTAATATTGGCAAAATGATCAAGATGGTTTGAACATGTGTAAGTTATGGATATTATTTATTGGTAAATTGTACACAACGATACGACCCCACATCATCAAGAAATTACGTGCAAGTTGTATTTTTACCGCAACAATAATCTCATTATCAAATTGCAATAAAAAATAAAGAACTTGAAATCAACATTTAAGTAAATGCGCGTTAGTGCGCGTGCGCGCATGTGTGTGTGTGTGTGTGTGTGCACGCGCGCCAGAGAGATCAATCAAACAAAATTTTTTCAATGTACAATACCGTATTTATTCAGTGTAGTTTTTATTTGTAGCTTTTGCAAAGAGAAAAAAGACTATTTTCAGTTACCTGATGAGTGGGATAATCCTCATGTATTACGACCCTACTATATTCCATTAGGAATAAACACCGCTAAATCAACAGTTCATTCTTGTTTTAATTATGATGTACATTGTCACAACAACCACATGGCTATACAGTGTTATTTACACGGTAATTAAACATGCTTAGCTCTTTTGTTATTCCAGTTGAAACCAGATTGAGGGCAAGAATCGCCTGAAGAGGTCAAATCAGCGAGGTTGCCAGTAGGGAAATGAGGCTTGCTTTAGGGAAATGAAAGTCTGTCAATGTACTATTGAAGCCGTTGTCCATATAGCAGATGTTATTAAGGACAAGCGATCATATGCATTACTTGTTATTCAAACTCGCCAATAAAGATAATAGTGGGGTATATCATAGAATAGATTTGCAATAAAATGTTAATTATATCCAAGTCAAAACAGAACAAGCACTTAAAAGATAGTATATATATATATATATATATATATATATATATATACGAATCAATTTAACAGAGTCCATGACTTCCAAATTTACGATGGAAAATGACAAGGTTTTTATATTTTATGTTTGTATGACTAATGAAACAATAAGACTAGTTGACCAATGGTCTGTGGTCTTCACTTTAGCATGTACTGAGATGTAATTTTTGTTGGATAAGACAACATCAAAGGGCTTCCGAACTCATTTTAAAATGCACGTGGTGTTTTGTTACGGTGACGGACTTAATAAGGAGAACTAATTAATGACAATATTTAAAGGTATGGTCTGTGAAGTCCTTTGTTCATTTGTTAATAAACACCAGTAGATATTGTAATGACAATAAGAGTTTATGCACATGGGCGCCCGCAGGATCTTTTGCAAAGGGGGGGAGGGCAGTCAGTCACGGCCGGGAGAGTTAGTATAGTAAGCAGTCTGAAACTAAAGCTAATATTTACTAAGCGTTTTGAACAGAATCTTGTGACATATTTTCAGCTTCATTTGCATGATTAAACTTGTCAGAATATATATTGCAGTATGATTTCCAGGGGGGTCATGTGACCCCCCTTGACCTATGCTGCGGGCGCCCATGCTTATGCATCAATCATTATATTTTCTCACCAACAATTAATTATTAATTTTTGTAAAAACAAAATGGGAATATGGTATTTTCGATCTTCTTTGCAAATGTAGATCTTCTTAGTGGAAATTTTATGTCCGATAATTTAATGAATTTTTCAAATAATACAAAGTGATATGTACGAAAAATTATGATACATTTAAATAATTATTATTTTGATAACTGGATTGTGTACGAAAAATTAAGGGGTACAAAAAAATACATGAAATACGGTACACCCTTATTACATATCTTAAATTGAAATCCATTCATTTGTATTAAAGTAACTATTCAATATTATCCTATAATTAACTTGGATAAAATTATATTAAAGCCAAACATCTGTATGTACTGTTGCCAACAATGTGACACAGAACTCATTCTGTTTGCAGAAATCATGCAAATAGTAGAGAAGGCAATGGTTATTAGCAAGTAATAGCTTAGTCTCAATATTGCTGACAAGATGATGAAATCACAAAATTCATTATTAGCTCTAATTGAAATGGCAGAGACATATTTCATTTAATCTAGGGTTAAGTGTACAACAATTACACGAATCCAATATGAAAGCAAAAGAATATGTTCAAATAATGGATATGCATGATTGTTTACAAACATGTAGATAGATCAACAGTAAAATGAGTACAAGTACTAATATTTTCATTGCCATAAAAACTTCATTGGCAAAAAAACACTGCTATTATGTGACATCACATTTTTCAGAACAAACTGAATAACACACACACACACACACACACACACACACACACACACACACACACACACACACATCTATTGCACAGTCAGGATCTACCACTGTTTCTATATAAGTGTCAATAGCAATGTTAAAACTCTGGTCTGCTGGCACATTACACAAGGGCAGATCCAAATTCCTGCTGTACACAGTTGGGTGTACGTTATACAGCAGTAATGTAGTATGGTGTGGAAAGAGGGGCAGGGGGCTGGGTAAAGGAAGAAAGGTAAAACATCAAGCTGCAAAAAAGTTGATAAGCTGCTTAAAATCATTACAAGTTGGATCCAACTGTAAACTGCATAGATCCAGATCTGTCATCACATAATATGCTAAGCAATTTGTGAGGAGCATCAGTAAAACAAACATCACAGACCCCAATCTGCCAGCATTTTAGGCACACGCAAATCAAGGTCCATGTTGTTTGTAGTTGGATCCGAACTTATAAGCATCATAGTACAATGACTTCAATTCACTGTACCAAAACCAACACAGGTGAAACCCTGAACATATAATAGTCAGAATGAAAACAATATATTCCACATAAGAAAATCTTCAATCGTTTTACACCATTAGTAAACCTGTGCTAATCATACTTATTAACAGATTTGTACTCACCCCTCTATTAAGTTTAGTATTGATTGAATCAAGGACATTGAATTCAAGGTCTTTAATTTGATGATCTGTCTGGTTATGGAAGACCACAGACACCACAACCTGTTCTTTTCGCTGTGGGGTGACACGAGTTTCATAGGTCTGGAAAAACAAAAACACACGAAGAGGCCTGATGAGCTAATTTGAAACTAATAACAATTTCCTTTATATAAAATGCAATAATAATCCATAAAACAATCTTGAAAACCAACATTATTTGAACCTGTTTACTCAGAAACTTGTGTGTACATGTGTGAATTTCATCAAACTGCAAACAATTTTGTTAGTAATGGAATCAGCAGTATTTCATGTCTGGACTTCAACAAAATTTATATACTCCTGAATGGATACCATGTGATTTCAATTTCACCAAAAATTTTGTAGCAGTGATAGTAAATGGTGTTTAGATGTAGACAGATGTTTTACATTAAAATACATGTACATGCATTGCCCAGGGTAAAACAAATCTTATGTTGTGATTCCAATGGCCACCAGAAAGTTGGGTCGGAGCCAAAACACACTAAGTCAGGTAAACCAGTGGGCTCCAATGTGTCATGAATTAGCCTTCATTTTACAGAATGTACCTACACAAATAACAAAAGGCTCACAATTTTGATTGGCACATGAAAAGGTAAAGTAATTTGTCTTCATCATAGCAGTTAAATATCTAAATGCCTAAGTTCCATTCTTTGGGAAAATTAACAGAAACTATGTTACCATTATCTTTTCCTCATAGCCCAGTAGGCAATCATGACATCTGTTAAGTAATACATATTTAAAATAATGGTTAAATAAGCATAAACATTTCAAACTATCTTCAAAAGACAAAATGTAACTTACCAATTTAATACAGGCATTTTCAGCCAGCAATTTGTAACTTGACATTGGCTGCAAAGAAGAAAAGTCTCCAAACTGAGTGATTATTACCATGTTTACATTTGTCAGTATAAAAAAAAGCACAACTGTGATCATTTTACAGTATATTCCAAACTTTGACTTGCAAATTAACAATTGGGCATAATACCTAACAATAATATAATATAATTATCTTTATTTAACATAACTTTATATTTTCAACATGTAACATTATCTGTTATTAACTATTTTTTCCACACAACAGTGCTAACAAAGCAGCAAAGTACCTGCTCAAGAGTGTTTGAAATTGCCTCTTTGTAGTGAGGTCTGAACTTGCCAACCCGCACCTCAATATCAGATGTTTTACTAAATGAGCTATCCTGTTCCTTGAAAGAATAACATGAAAAAACAAGGACTTCTGCTCAATGCAGCAAATGATTTGCACAAGTAAAGGCAAGTGACAACAGAAAATTCTTATAAAATTTTAACACTAAACTGCTGCTGATGCGACAATCGTAGCTGATACAACTGTTAAATTATCTAAAGTCTTACTTGCTTTTGCAAGCAAAACCAAAATAAATATGTTTAAAATGAATCAAGAGTAAATATTCATTAATGCATGCAGTGGAATTGAGGAAATAGATTATGAAGATGGATATTGTTAGTGACACTCAGGGCTCAACTTACAGGGGAACAAGCAAACAGATTCACATATTTGGCAGAGAAGTCACTTTTTTATACATGAAGTGACTTTCACTTCACTCACTGATTTTGCCAATGCCCTGTAATGAAACATGTCTTTAAACCATACTTTCTTACTCCCACTCTTGAAGATTCTGATGTATCAGGGAAAGTAGGTTTCTACAGTGTCTTACTTAGGTTCTAATGCATGAATGAACATTGCCTAAAATCTGGTATGAACTGCATTCAATGCTGGGACCCTTGTAGCAGAAAGAGACCCTCTTCATCAGTTCCCTGTAACTGGTTCCATCTGAAGCTGTGCTGATGAACATGGTTACCAGCTTAGTCCATGATATAACCATTCTCTGCCTTGCTTGGGTTGGTTTATATGACACGGTGACTTGTTGAAACAGGATTAAATCAATTCAATTACCACTGATCTTATTGCTTATTCAAAACAATAATTTTGATCCAGGTATATTCAAAGTTGTGTGATGAAGAATCAAGAATAAAGTTCCCCCTTTGGAATATACTGAATGTTAATCCAAGGTATTCCAAAAAAGGCAAATTTATTCGTGATTTGAATCAGTTATTCAATGCCAATTATTTCAGTAATGGGTGTAATTTTTTTAGAATTTGATTTTACATACCTATAAATGGCAATTATTCACTTTATTTGGATCCTCATACATCAATATTCCTTTAGAAGTACATTATGTACACACCTCAAGAAATACGTACATATGGCAAGAACAATGTTAAAGTACATTTATATTTTTGGACAAAATGAACCTAAAGGTGTGATTCATTACAATCCAGATTGAAGGTTGCACAATAAAAGATATGCATGTTGATAAACAAATTTGTACTACCCTACTCTTATCTTTACCCAGTTTAGTACCTGCAACTGATAATTTTCATCTCCAAGTTTCTTGATGACAGTTAAGATGAAGAGCATTCAATAATCAGGATTAATTAGACTTTGGTAAAAAAAACAAAATTAGTATAATATTTTTAAACAATTTATATTTAAGTAAATGTGCATATATGACCTGTAGGACTTTTATTATAGAATTATGCTAAGGACCAATAAAGTGACGAGAACACGCAAGCAAATAAAGTATTTCTGCCATACTTCTACATATATGCTGCTTCTCAAAGATTTTTATTTACAGAATTAAATATAGATTGCCTTCATTACTCCAGTTTTTCACCAGTATCATCAACAGACTTCTTAGTTCTGTCCTTTCTACACAATATACTTTGTTGTTGTTGTTGTTATAGGGTTTAACGCCATTTTTCAGCACAAGATAGGCTATACTTGGCGGCCAGTATTAATGGTGGAGGAAGAACCTGGGAAAACCCCGGAAAGAACCACTGACCCATAAGAAGCTACCAGCAAGCTTTCTCACATACCCACATTGGCCGAGCCCGAGACTCATACCCACGCAGACAGAGGTGAGATGGCAGTGATCCGTAACGGTAAGTGCTTTAGACCACTTGGCCACTCGGGGTCCCCACAATATATTAAATAAATGTACAGCATTGTAGTCCTTAATTTCAAAAAACATATTAAGAGCCTAAAAGTATTTTGTTGTAGATCATGCAAAAAAATACTTCTTGTGTTGACCACAGTAAACACAATATTTATAGATATTTCAAATCAACAACACACACACATCTGCAAATAAAAAATGTATTTAAACTTAACTCCTCCATCATTACTACCTCAAACTCACACTTCTTCTTTTATCCAAAGGGAGAAATCACTTCTCCCATTTTTGAAACCCAATTTTAAGCCCTGGACATTTATTTAATTATAAGCAAAATTGGATGCAATGGCAATATTTAAAGGGTCATATGAATTAGACATATAATGGTCCTATATATAATTATTCAAGTCATACCCCTATATGTAATTATATCAAATAAATCCCCATTACTAGTATCATATCATGACATCAAATGAAAATAAAAACCCATTAAATTTCAAGAACCAGTAGTGACAATAATATTGTAAGCTTACTGGTGCATTTACTGGTGTATCCAATTGTGATGCTGGAATCTGCTCCTTTGATGGAGTGGTGATTCCCTCAGCTTCCTCATAATCTCCCTTTGATTTGTGCTTCCTCTTTTTCTCTTTCTTCTCCTTAAGATCCTTTTTGGGGCTTTTTTCTTTCTTTTTTTTCTTCAAAGGCTGTTTAAATATATAAATCATTTGTAAAAAAAAAACCTAATATAGTGTCAACATGCTGACAAAAAATAAAAGAACTGAAAGCAAATGAAATGGTGTGACTATCAAATGCCTTTTGATTGTTTTAACTTTTTCATGTGAAAGAATGTGAGATAGCGATGAAAAATCTATTCAAGAATATAAATGTGTAATTATGCTAATTTTTAACAAAAGTCCTTCAAAAAAGAGACTGACACTCTAGTGTCAGAAACAGAATGTGCAGGAATTCAGCGTAACACCTTTTCTTCCCTTTAACTGCAGAGTGTTATTTTTAATATTCTAAAGCAATAACAAAATTTTCAGATGAATGTCAGATTGGCACCACTGTCATTTAGGACCAACAAGATATTATTAGTAAGACCTTTCATGGAAACCCCATGCTGACATGACATTCCATTTTGAAGAACAACAAAAAGAAGATTTTCAATATGGCCATATTGGATAACAGATTGGCACCACTTCCAGTTAGAACCAACTAGACATGATTTTAAGTCTTCTGATGAAAGTATAATACTGATATGAACAGCCATCTAGCAGAAATAGCAATAACATGATTTTCAAGATAGCCATTGTAAAGGTCATACTGGAAGTCAGGTATGTACCATTTTGACTCATGACCAATTGGACATCATATGTCTTTCAGTGAACACTCCATACTTATAAGACCATTCATTCAAAAGTACTAATAACCAGATTTTTAAGATGGCCACTTTAGCAGCAATATTGGGGTAGCAACCTTTTCATTTAGGACCAACCAGACATCATAAGAAGTCATTTAGTGAAAACCCCATGTTGATACAAACATCCTCTCAGGAGGAGTAGTGATAGCAAGATTTTCATGATTACCACTGTGACAGGCATATTGGTTGTGCAGGTGGTACTCTTTCATCTTAGGACTAACCAGACATCTTAAGTCATTTGGTGAAAACCCCTTGGCAATATTATTTTTCATGTGGGTAGGCGTAAGAAGAAGATTTTAAAGATGACCACTATGATGGCCATATTGGAAATCAGATCAGTCCCATTTTCATCTAGGACCATGTAGACATCATAAAAAGCATTCTGGTGATAACCCCATGTCAATTCAATTAAGGAGTACCTCTGTTCTTACGAATTCCAGTCTTGACTTGACCAATGTGGGTATGCGAGAAAGCTTGCCAGTAGCTTCCCCAGGGCTGGTGATTCTTTCAAGAATCTTCTTTATGTACTGGAAATGGTGTTATGACTCCACGAAAAATAAAATAAAATCAGCAGTAGCAATAACAAGATTCACAAGATGGCTGCTATGGCACCTATATTGGGCATCAGCTTGGCACCATACTCATTCAACCAGAGATCATAACAAGTCCTTCAGTGAAAACCCCATGTTGATATGAACGTCCACTGAAGAGTAGTGACAAGATTTTCAAAATGGCTACTGTGGTGGCTGTATTAGGCATCCAATTGGTACCATTTTCATGTAGGACTGTCATAAAAAGTCTTCTGGTGTAATACGTCAACATTATATTCTGTTCAAGGGGAGCAGGCATAAGAAGATTTTCAAGATGGCTGCCATAATGGCTATACTGGATGTCAGATTGGTACCATTTGTATTTTGAACCAACCAGACATATGAAGTCTATTAATGAAAACCCTTTTTTGATATGGCCATCCACTGAGAGAGTTGTAAAAAATATTTTCAAGATGGCTGCTATGGTGGCCTTATTGGATGTCCTAGTGGCACAATTTTCACTTAAGACCAACTAGACAATGGGATGAATGTGGGTGTAAAGTTTCACGGTAATCTCTCAAGAAGTTGTGAATAAATAGCTATAACAAACTAGTATTAATATATTGGAAGATAGGTGACAGACCACAACATAAGCTCACCTGGTCTATGACCAACAGAGCCAACAACAGCTAACTGATAGACAAAATGACTGACTTTAGACTGATAGATACCAGAAAGATGAAGACAGGAACAAAATAAAAGCAAAAATGACAGCCACTGAGATTATTCATAAATTTATTTATACCTTTTCTTCCTTTGCCTCTTCTTCTGAAGAGAGAACCACCTCTGTTTTTGGTTTTTTAACTTTCTTAGGTTTATCCTCTGCTGTGGGAGGTTCTGTAGAAGTTTTAGTGGGAGATGGAGTGTTGGCTGCATCACTGCCAGACAACCAGAAGTCTAAATCATCTGCCTGTAAGGATGAAACACTAGTTTTTTTTTATATCTATCACACATATAGAAAACCAGGTTATATTTGAAGACATATGATAATAATCATTGTTTTTTGTGGACAATATTACAAATGTCACTGGCAAGCTTCAGTAAACAATGCTTACCTTTTTCTCCTTCTCTGTCTCATTCACTGTCTTAACTTCCTTAGAAGTGTCTGGAGACTGACTGGCCCCTGCATTAGTTGTGTCATCTACCCTCTCCACATTCTCTCCTTCAATTTGCTCATGGTCTTCCTTCAGCAAATTTGGCTCTTCCTCGAGCATACTGGCTGCTTTCTTCTTCTTCTTCTCTTTCCTCTTTTCCTTCTAAAATGAATATTTTAAATCATAGAGAGTATGATTATAAAATGGTCCTCATTTTTCAGTAGCAAAGAGTATATGATGGTTAAGAATAATTAAATCTCACAACTTTTACACAAAGAATATGCATTTATTAAGGCCTGTAATTGCAAACCCCATGGGCAATGGTGGGTGTTGTAGATGACATGCTCTCTAAAGTTTGTTTGGTATTGGTTTTGTCTTCTGTGGCACAGCAAGACAAGTAGGTTATTTAGTGCCCAGGCACTGGTGTAAAATGCCTTGTCTGAGGATGCATCAGGATGATGACCCAGACTGATCCAATGGTATAATTAAAACTTGCACCCATTTGGTCACAAGTCTAGCATGCTAAGCTCTTGAAAAGGAGTGAATAGGTTTAAAGGAGACCAGAAATCAATGGAAATATAGAATAATAATAAAAGCACTATAGAAGAAAACCCTGTTCTGAAGTATCATATGCAACTGTAATGCCAATCTTCAAGGAGCTGAATTTCCGTGACGTAGTATGCAAAATTTCCGTTATCTATTCAGTTAATCTTGATGTGGAATCATAGTTGCAACTCCAGCATCCTGACTGGCAGTTGCGAGAGTAAAAGATAATGCCATTTTGCGTTGCTTATGGGTGTAATAGCACGTTGAGAAAAGGTTGCGGATAACATATTTTTTTCTCTTCCAAATAATAAAGACATTAAGAAAGTATGGATACATTATTGCAAGCGAGTCGATTTCAAACACCATACAGTGCTCTGTGCTCATTACATTTCTCAAAGGAATGTTACGAGAGGGATCCTGAAAAAAATGGCCGCTCTAGGATATGCAAATGCTAGGCCTAGACTAAATGTTGGCACTGTTCCAGACATACCGTTGGATATTTTAAATCCTGGGAAAAGTGTTAAATGTGTGAGTTACGAAAATAGGCAGAAGGCTGAGTAAGTAACCACAAAATACAACAATCAATTCACAGATATTTTATCTACACCAGCAGTGCTAAAAAAAATCTGATAGCCCCTCTAATTTTAGTTTGGGCCCATCCTGTATTAAAAGTGAAGTGCCCGTCGGGCTTGTCAAAAAAAGAACTGTTTGCCTGAGGAAACTTTGATTGCGCTGATGAACTGAGGAAATGTATTTTCAAGATGTTGGCATACATGCCTTAACACAGCACAATCTAAATCAAATCACAACTGTCCAAGGTAAAACTGAGATCTGATTTTAATCCAATGAAAGCTTTGCTAAAAATAAGATTCTAAACCCCTAACACAGTTGTGTTTCAAGAAAACACAAATTTTCTGTAATCTTAAAATTTTTATTAAAAAAAATTAAAATAAACAACAAAAAAAACCCTTCCAGTCTATGCCTGTTACATGTAGTATGTATAAACGCTAATCTGTAATGATTGGAACTGATATAAAACTATCACTTGGGCAGTTTAAAAGCAGCGATTAAAAGAAAAGAGGTCAGGTATAAAATCAAAGTTTCACATTAACTGGCAGACAAAAGAAATTGGGGGGGGGAGGCAACTACTGACCCTACCCCCTTGCCCCAATGTGTGAGCACCCATGGGATGCACCATTTCTCCCTGTGATATGCCTTATTATCCCCCAGGACAATCCCCTTTTTTCATATTCTGGTCAGCTGTGGCTAAACTGCAAAATAACTAAAGTTTTGACTTAACCACACAAGCAATAAAGCCAGTGTGACTTATTAACAACAGTTAATCCTTATCCTTTCATTTATCTTGTGAAAAGGACTGCCCTTCAGACATACTTCAAAGAAACCATGTTCAACAGTGTGTGTATGTAAGCACCAGCAACTGATTGGCAAACAAACGATGTCACATTTTGTTGTAACTTATGATGTCTAGGACTTCATTTTAACAGTTCAAATCTGCAATCACAAGTTACCACAACTGTTTTTCCCACGTTTTATGTCCCACCTTATTTCCTTAGGTTTAAGCATTAAAGCATGTAACACTGTTTACTGAATAAAATATTTATTCTGAATTAGTTCTTTGGGGGCACATATACTGCATGGTATATTTTGTTTTAATCCTTCTTTAAATTTAATCATGGTAATTAAACTTTACATATACAGTAGAGGAATGTCAGGTGTTTACTGGCGGAGTTTCTTTGGTGGAAATGGAGATGCAATTTTGTTTGCAGAGAAAATTACACAGCATTCACAGTGATCATTCATGGGATTTAAGCTAACTGGTGACAATTTTATATTTTTAATTTTTTTTTTACTATAGTACTGTTGTAGTGGTTTTAAAAAAATCTGAAATTTACATGAATTGTTTAATCTTAACATTCTATTTACCGAAGAAAAAAACTGTTGTGTGATATTAATTATTACGTCCAGTGTCGGATTTAGACATAGCAAGGCCCTAAGTTATGGGAAGATGTAGAGGCCCTATCTGGTATAAAATAAATGTGAGAGGCCCCGTCAGATTGTGAGTTCAGACTGTGAGGCCCTAAGCTGTAGCTTGTTTAGTTTATGCCTAAATCTGGCACTGATTTCATCACTACAATATTCACAAGTGATAAAATAGAATATGGCATCTGTGGATTGTATACGTTATATCTATTTATGCATGATTTGGGTTTTCTTTCTGAGAAATGAAAATTGACAGACATAATGTAATAATCGGGAGTTCTCTGCGAAAAATAGGGAGATATTATGAGATCGGGAGGTAGGTGTGGAAATACCCAAAAAGTCAGGAGGTTTTTCTCCTGGCTTGAGAGTTCACAGGTATGAACTGTCCCGGTTTGTGGAATTTCAGTCAGAGCTTGTGAGTTTATTTAGTCACCAGCCCGGGGCCTGTGACCAGTACAGTACATAAACAATTATACCAGACATGTATATATTATCAGATTTGTCAAATTGCTAACTGTAGCCTGCATGTAAAATACACTGTAATTGAATCATAAGAAGGAAGCTTCTTAATGTTTAAAGTAAGTACTTATGATTTCTGCTTTGCAGATTTATTTGTGGGGTTTTCTTTTTGAAAAACTACTGCTTAAGTTATGACCAATGAAAACTGTTGTCAATGCCTTTTACACCTCCCAGTAATGGATACTGTTTCACACAGAAGTTGGTCCCCGTTCTAGTCTCTTCGCCCAGAATTCAGTATTATCTCTCAGTGTTTCAGTGCTGGATGTGTATTTTCAAGATATTAGTCCTTAGGGGGGTGTGGGTGTGTGTGTGTGGGTGTGTGGGTGTGGGTGTGGGTGTGGGTGTGTGTGTGTGTGTGTGCGCGCGTGCATGCGTGTGTGCGTGCGTGTTGGGGGTAGGTAATGAATATATCATTTACATAATTCGACTGATCCTCATCCTTCTTAAATGAATTTATTGCATTGTGATAAATTTTTAATTTTTACACTGGGCACCATCACTTAATCCTTATCACATTTTTGCACAGCACACAATGTATAAGTATTTATTTAAAATTACATTGCTTTATTTAAATTCCAAAATATGAAATATGCGCACCTTCTTACTGTTGTACTTTTCTACTTTCAGCTCTTAAACACATTGTTAACACACAATTCAACAGATATAGTTATGAGCATATCTTGGAAGGAGATTCAACTTTTGAATGTGCAACTCAAATCTGGTCTCCTCCTGTCTGTCTCGCTCGCAATGTTTCTGTTTGAATTCGAGTACTGGCTAGTATTGTGTCACAGGACCACGTGACCTGTCGTCTCATCAAAACTCGGAAAAACTCAGCAAATTATGTAATGCCAACTAATCAAAAGCAGCAACAGTAGTGCATTGTATATCATCCAAAAATGGTGAAGGCAACTGACTTCAAAAGGACACTTTGTAAGTTTAACACTGAAGATATGATTACATACCCGAGTGAAGCCATTACAGATGTATTTGGAAGAAAGGATGTATTGTGTAAAAATGGACAAGCAGTGGAAAATTGCTTATTTATGTGTCCATTTCAGCTGTTTGCTCCCATTATCTCGATCATACAAGAACAGTGTTCAAATCTGAACTTGATCTTTTTATTGGATGCAGTGCCACTGCATCTAATGAAATTCTTAACCCTGATTGATCTGCCAAGGTGTAAATAGGTTAACTTATCAGAACCTTAACTAGTGAAGATGCTCTTTATCATCAAAAATTATATGTGTAGAAGCATACATCATACAGCTCTCCCTCAACAGCTCAGGTTCAATGTGATCCAAAAACACAGATGCAAGTAACTGAGGAATCTCTAAAAAAAAAATGAAGGGGATGCCATCAAGGCCTGACACGGAAAATGAGATGAGGGCGTTAATGATTTAATACTCGTTTTACAATCACGTTGGGAATAATTTTTAATAAACTTCTTTTTAATAGAGTTGTTTGCATCTCTGTAAGAATTACTTTTATTTTCAAGATAACAAACCTTTGAAAAATTGTTAAAAATATAACAAGGTTTCAAAACACATGAGGTGTACCTGCAAAATCATTGTGTATTATGTCACTGCTGTTTGCATGTAAATATGGATGTATCTGAGTGTTATTATTGATTCATAAGAAAAAAAGATGTAATTGTTTTCAAAATCTAGGGACATTTAATTCGTGAAACAAGAACCATCAACACTGAAACTAATTTTTTTAAAAACTGTCCTATTAGTAAGATATTGATGCTGCAATTTCATTGCAATTAACAGTAAACTTTTTGCTCATCATCCTCGAGTAAACCCGAGTGCCAAATTGGGAGTTTTAAGTTCACTACAAACTCTGATAATCACTTCTCCATAATGAACAGTATTTTTGAAACAAAGCTCTTCATCCACCATGTACACCTTTCACTTGCGTTTCTTTCTATCTTTGATCAAGTCTGCGAATTAGTAGGATAAACCACTAATTAATGTTAGATACTTTATTTATGTTACCTACATAATAATATTTATAACAGTGTTCAAATGAGTTGACTTGGCACACTGCCATGACTACTAGCTCTTACACAGGGATGACTGGCAGGTCTTCTAATGTTTTTATTTTTTTTTTTCAAACTACCCCCTTTATTTGACTTGAGACAAAAAAAAAATAGTCAATGTGACAACACAAGGCAGGTCTACTTTTAACTGATTGTAACAATACAAGCAACAAAAAACACAGTTGGTACTTAATTAGGTTCTCAGACACACTTGCCAACATAGTTGTGACTGTAGATTGACACTTTCATTTATAATGCTTACACTGAAACTTAATCAAAAAATAAAACAAAAAAACATGAATCTCACTCGACTGCTGTTATTCACAAGAATCAAAATATTCCTTTTAGTTTTCTGTACTAAGTATTAACACTTTTTCAGATACTTATTTTCCCTTTTGTCTTCAACAAGCATCGCTTGCTCGACACCATTAAAAAAAAAATTCTATAATCAATAGTTTGATCATGCAGATTATTTGACAGAAAAATTAGGTGAACATCTGAGGTACTACTGTAAAGTTAGACTGGTTCCCTGACTAACTCCACTAAATTTAATATGAAACTCAGATCCAAATTAAACAGGATGAGCCAATTATCTGGATTTTACGGCAACAATCGTATTTCCAAAGTTTTTGCATTTTATTCTGTAGGTCCAAATTGTAAGGATCATTTTCGTACTACTTATGGCAAAACTGTAAGGGTTGGCAGGTCTGCTTTTTAACTGCTGAGTGTTGAAACTATCTCTGATATTCTTTAATGATAAGAAGATTTTCAAATTATCTGCTGTGGTACACATATTGGATGTCGGCATGGTACCATTCAGGACAAAGTTGACATTGTTAGAAGTCTTTTGGTTAAAACTCTATGTTGTAATGATCATCTTTTCAACGTGACTAGTGACAAGAAGATTTATAAGACTGCAGCCATATTGAATGTTTGACTGGCACCATTTTCGTTTAGGACCAACTAGGCATTTTAAAAAGTATATTAGTGAAAACCATATGTTGATATAACCATCCATTTGGAGAGAAAAAGAGTGAACAATATTATCAAGATGTGACTTTCCATTCAGGAGGAGTAGCACTAACAAGATTTAGAAGATGGCTGCTGTGGTAGTCATACTGGTCAGATCAGAACCATTTTCATTTAAAATCAACTAGACACCATAAAAAGTTTCTGGTGAAACCCCATGTCAATATGACTTTCATTTCAAGTAGAGTTGTGACAAGTTTTTAAGATGGCTGCCATGTTAGATGTCTAATCAAAAAAATTTTTTCTTTGGATCCAACCAGACATCATTAGAAGTCTTTAAGTAAAACCCCATGCTGATATGACCATCCATTTACAAGTAGCCATAACAAGGTTTTCAAGATGGCTGCCATGGTGATCATATTGGACATTAAAACAGCACCATTTTCATTCACAACCAACTAGACATCATAAAAAGTCTTTTAGTGAATACTGCATGCTGATATGACCATCCATTCAGGAGTAGTGATATCATGATCTTCAAGATGGCAACTGCGACAACCATATTGGATGTCACAGCATCACCCTATTCGAATGAGGAATAACAATACCACAGGATGAATGTACGTGTCAAGTTTCAAAGCAATCCTCCAAGTAGATTAGGATCAGCAGTGTTCTAAAGGACAAACAGAGAATGGACAACAGACCATCCAGAAAGCTCTTCTGGTTTTATGACCAGTAGAGCTATAGATATCAGCTTATTTCAGTTTTAAAACCTCTAAAACTATGCATTGCATATAAACTGTTATAGAAAGATTTACTCTGTCATCTTTATCCCTCTTTTTCTTCTTTTCTTTACTCTCCTTTTTATGTTTCTCTCTCTTTTTCCCTACAGATGGAGAGGGTGAATTTTCTTTGGTTGGAGTATCTAGTACAATTCGGTGAGTTCTAACGGGCAGCCTTTCGTCATCTCTCAGTGGTCTGTAAAAAAATAAGAGCAGTCACAGAAGTGTTAAATTTGAAACAGAATTATTATTGAGGGCTGTTCCATTTAAACATACATGGTACCCAGGAAAAGCAGCTTTTTTAAAATATATGCCAGGGTACTTTGATTTCACAGAGTTCATATTAAAACGATAAGAAAATTCTAAATTGCACCTATGAGTAAGTATCCCACTTTAAAATTGCCTTCCCTGGGTCCCATGTATGTTTTAATGGAACAGCCCTGATCAATTTTTTTAGTTTGCTCCTAATGTTTCCTCCAAATTTCAAGAACAAGTAATACATAAGACATACATGATTTATATTCTTTCATTGCAAATGTATTAGATAACAGCTTTAAGGAAGGTGATTTTCAAAATCATTATTTCTTGCATTTCCATACTGATTCAGTAAGATAAGCATATCAACATTCTAGAACACTAAAACATTAGGACATGAATGCAATACTTTGAATTAATTTATTTTTGTGACTATACATTTTCAGGGTTTTGCAAAAAATTACATTTCATTGGTTCTTAAATTCATGGACTGGTAAAGGGTTACTACAATTGCTTCAAAGACAAATCATTGTTATGTTGGGGCTTCTAGTTTGTGACTTTTAGCAACCACAAAATCCATCTTCAAACAACAGCAAACTCACAGTATATCTGCTTGAATGTAAGATGCACCAAACTCTTAACAGTGTAGAACCAGATCTGGCATATCAGGGTCTCTACACTACAAGCTAACAGCATAGACCAAGATATGACATTATATAAAGTGCTGACAGATTTGGGTCTCTACACTATATTATACTTGTGACCTCAAGCTAACAGAGTAGACCCGATCTAGTAACACATAAGCACTGATAGATCAGGGCTGTTCATTATAGCCATGATTACAAGCCAACAGCACAGATCCAGATCTGATATCACATAAAGCACAAACAGACCAGGGTCTGTTTATCATACCCATGATTACAAGCTAACAGCACTGACCCATATCTGACATCACATAAAGCACTAACAGATCAGGATTTCTACACTGTTCAGTATATCCCCATTTCAAACTATCCGCACAGACCCAGAAATGACATTATATAAAGTGTTAATAGATCAGGGTCTCTACGCTGTTCAATATACGTATGATTACAAGCAAACAACACAGACCCAGATCTGACATAACATAAGGTGCTAACAGATCAGGGTTTCTACACCTTTCATTATACCCATGACTTCTAACTAACAGCACAGATCCGGATCCAACATCACATAAAACAATGACAGATGAATGGGGGGGATTGTACTTACGCATCTAAGTTGACATCTAGATGACTGTATGGATCATTTTCATCCTTTTCATCTTTATCAGACAATTCAGCTCCCTGCAGTATTAATAATGATCATAAATCACAAGTAGAAATCACGGCCGTTTAAAAAATTCAATTACAGTCCAAAAAGCTGTTCATCTTGGATATTAATGGGAGACGACAACAGTCATGAAATGGATACTACTGACGAACCTGTGTTAATCGTCTGTAGTGACTTTGGCTATGGCTAGTGCCAACATAGATGTGGATGAATGTGCACCAAAAAAGTTGCTGGTTCTTTTCGATGTGTGTGTGTGTGTGTGTTTTTTTAACGTAGCCTTAACAATTTTTCAGTCATATCACTACGATGTCTGCAGTGTGGCTGTTTACTGTGATGTCTACCACTGAGGTATCATATCACAGACATATAGCATCATGTCCCACCCAGTCACATTATACCAACATCTGGCCTACCAGTTCTAACACTAACCTCTTAATACTGAGTGCCTAGCAAGGCAGCTGTTAGTACCTCCCGCATCCGAGGCAGATGCTCTAACCACTAGGCAACTGGAGCAGTTACTGCCTAGGGTGTGTGTATGTGCAATGGGGTCCAGATTTGCAGGATGCAGAACAAAAAACTGAAGAAAACATGCAATCCCACACTAAAATGCAACCCTGCATATATATGCTGGTAGGAAGTAATAGGAATAGATCTGTCTGCTGTCTCCTATATAGCCATAAAATTAATTTTCTTCATTTTTTTTTTAAATTTCCAAAGGAGTGTGATCAGAATTAACTTTGAAGTTACTCTCTCATAAACTAATGTATTTTTTCAGTGATGTTGCGAGTTATTGTTTAAATTTTTGTCCTGTACTGGAATATAGTCTAACCTGTCCTGTTACCATAACACTGTGGTCACCTGGTCAGAATATCCATCCTAATTTACCCCAGAAAATTTCCTATATAAATGTTGGGTAAGGGCCATCTACTTTGTGCGGTCAGGTGTTTACTAACAACAACTGTTTCTTCCTGCTTAAGTAGTCACTGGACCTTATCTACAGTCTATGCAAACTAAACTTTTGCTTCATGAGGAAGGCATTATTTAGATAAAGGAATATCAACTGAATTTGATGTGCAAACATTTCTTATCTCGCTTGTACTCACCATACTACAGGCACAATGTCAATATAACTCAAAGGTGTCAAGATGTCAGATCTGAAAGACAGTTTTGTTCATGATGATAGAGAATAAACGCAATTAGTTGGCTGGATGGTGCTCAAAGTAGTTGTGTTATCACAGCAGATATGAAAGTTGCCTTTCTGTGCCAGTGACAGGTACAGTTTGATATCTTCTTATGTTTGCCTGTGAATTAAAGCAATCTCTTATGAAAACAGTTCATCTTTAAGATATACAAGTTACATCCCCTCTCATTAGGGTCATAGGTCATTCAGTATTTAAAACTTGCTGGTAAAAGCAGGTGAAATTTTGGTTCATGGGTTGCAAAGAAGCACTATATATGGCTTCTTCTGATTCCCTATTCATCTCAGAGATCTCACACAAGCTGGCTGTTTTTCATTTTGGTGAGTTGATCAAATGCCTGAGATACTGTTTGTGAAGTGTGAACAGCGATTTCCAGTGCCTAATTTATATATGTTGTCTGACCAAAGAGTTGATCCTTTGTTTTACCGTCATAAGTAAGCTATCGATCAATAATAAATTTAGAGTTTTGTCACAGTGCACAAAACAAGCTAAGATCAGAGTTTATCTTAAGTAGCATGATGATTTAATTTACAGGATAGATTAAAGTGAGCAGGATAAAGTAAGATTTGTTCACTAGGAATTTAGGATAAAAGAAAATTTTTAAACATATTTTATGATTTTGTACAATAGTACGAATAAAACAATATTTTATAGCATTAATAATAATATTCTTGAAGGCGCACATGCACATGCACAGAGGTCATGTTTACTAATTGGAAATTTTCTCTTTTCCCATGGGTGGTTGCTATTGACAGGTTTGAGGTTTGACAGTAGCTCACAAACAAGCACTCTGAAGAGTTATTTAGGATACTACTCAGCAGATTCAACAACATAAGGACAAGACATGACTGGCTGCTGCCAAATGATAAGCAGTCAGGTCAGACATTGGATGTTTTTCACCTTTTGACCCCCATATCAATAAGTTTCTTGCTTCCTGCCAAGTCATCCGCAAAGTTTGGTAACTGTAGAACATGGAGAACTGGAGGTGTCATGTGAAAATGGGAAAATTAATAGACAAATGAATAGACAGGGTCCAAGCATAATATGTCCTACTTAAATGACATGCATATAAAATGACGATATTAAAAATTGAAAATAAGAAATGTTAGAAGAAAAACATTTCAAAATATATGCAAACACATAATGCTAAAAGACAAAAAATAAAAATATATAGATATCAAAATTCTTTAACAGGTACATAAAACAAGAGATCCAAGTGACCCTATATCACTCACTTAACTTACGTAAACTGAAAGTTTACCATTTCACTATGGTTTATGTTGTATTGTGAGAACACAACCCTATATAGACTATCTTCTAAACTTTTCAATATGTCAATTTTACCTATTTAATTATAACCTGATAAAAATTATTTTAAAATATAATGGCATAATAAAATGCAGAGTCTCTTGCCAATAAATTAAGTCATCCAAGCTCTTTAAAAGTCAGGTGTGCGCTCTAGTCGAGGCTCTACCTTCAAGAGATATGCATGGGTTAGGTATGTATGTCATATATGTGACCAGCACAATACCACTTATCTCTGTGATTTGTTCTATACGAGAGATGCCACTTTCCAACGACAGGTAAGATGTTCTAAAGACTGGATGCAGTTTTCATTCCACATATTTTGTCAAGTATATACAACACGCAAAGTGATATCCTTACATGTGACAGAGCAAAGTCATCTAACGACAAAATGGAGGAGTCTGCAAACTTTGGTCAGAAATTATGGCCTCAAACAGGGAGGATTTTCAATAAGTATGGCACATTTTTCACTGCAGCATGCCAATGAGGACATAAGCTTGAGTCACTATGTGATTTTTGTTTTTTTTCTTTCTATATTAGAATGTTTTTGAGATTTCCTAGACAGGGAAAATTATTCTGACTCAATCTAAACAATGATCTGCTACCATAATGGAGAGATTATGTTCAGTTATAAAGTTAGCAAGCAATGTCTTGGCATGTATATCTTCATCCACATTTGATGCAGAATCCACAAACATGAATTTCAGTGATGGTGTATTTGTTGCATGATGCATAAAATAATTTTGCCACCACAGCAGAGTTTAAAATCAGCTTTCTGAGAAGGGCTGCATGCATATTCATGTCCTTTGAACTTGATTCCAACCTTTATTACCATTTCCATCTATCACCGAAGTTTTCATGACAATTTGGTTACTCACATTTTTACATTTTAGGAAGAGAATGCATGCTCATCAATCTAGACAAGTTTTAAACACATAAGCCAAACCATCCCTGTTTTAAACCTATCTGAATTAATTTTGATCACACATAGTATAGATTCTTATCCATCTTGACAACTTTAACCCTTAACATACACTGTGTTGCTGGTCGAGGCCTCATACTGCTTGTTGCAACGTAAGTAGTTTTCCAGGTAGGCAACTGCTTACACCTTGGTACTGTGGCCTGACATGAATCAAACTAACTTTGATTCATATACTGGGTCCTGGACCAAGCATTCTTTCCTAGTTTTAACCTTGTATCCTTACAGAAGTTTTACAAATGAATGCTTATAATAGGCACTACCCAGAATATTCAAAATGGCTGACTGTGACCATGGTTAATCTCCAGATGACAATTTAATCTGGCAAATACTGGCTTATGACAGCAACAATGATCGTGATTTTTAAAGTTATGAAGTATACAAGATTATTAGAGCTGGGAAAGTGTTAATGGAAAGGCCAGTGAGTGATTTTTAGCCTGAAAATGACACCCAATACGAGTGTGATGTACATGCTGGATGGACGAAACTGATGGCAAGCCAGTCAATCACTTGTTATGTTAGATACTGAGACAATTATTTTGGAGTGGGAGGTTAGAGAATATCCCATATTAAATACCTTGTGCCACTACTGCATCTTTTCAGTCAATTCCATTATTTAAAATAATGGAATTGGCTGAAAAGATGCAGTAGTGGCACAGGGTAGGTGCTTTACCCAGGAACTAGCTAAATTATGTAACCTTTTATCAAATCAAATCAGCCTGGAATCAAGAATCAGAATATGAACCTTCTCAAACATAACAGTTAAAACAACAGTTACTTTCAACAATATTTATTCAAGGAAACCTATTCACATGTAATTTACAACGCATCAGTTGGGATTCTTAAGAAAACTGAAAGCTTAATAAAATTTTGAATTCCCTATTACAAAGTAATTCTAACAAATGACTTAAAATGGAAAGATCTTCAACATACATAAACATGTACTTATTCAATTCCAGTATATGTAATTATCTGCAGTGAGATATAAAATAAATGCAGACAGATGTGAACGTAATCCTTGTATTAATTTTTACATGCATTACAAAACATTTGTCTTTTCCACAAGTCAAAATTACGGTGTTTACAAACTGGACCTAGTACTAGGCCATTTCTCACACTGCCTCCTCATGTTATCCAAAATCATTTACTTTACATTGTGACATGTAAGATGTCAAATGTCCAATGATGCGAATAACCTATGCAGAAAATCCGGCCAATGATAATTTGATTGTGTTCCATTATGCAGGTTGCAATATCAATAGATCATGTGACTAAGCAATGCTGCATAAAAGAGTTCATAAATGTTGAATAATCAACTAATATTTCATCTTACAAATTATATTTTAATGAAATTGCTATGTCTGAGAAGATAAATATTAGACTATTAGACTTCTCGATTTCAGGCAGGCGGGATTTGATAGAAAGCCACATAGTTTTGCCAGGCCATGGATAATGCAACTACCCTATAATGCTAACACCTGCTTTCAGTGAATTCCATATTTTTAATGGAGGTTATGCTCTAACCTCACAGCTGAACATAAATTTCCAAATATCAAACTTGTGCTAGAAATAGAAAGGTCGAAGGAAACTCAGACAATCTACATAAAAGTCTGAAAGACTGATTAAAATCCAAGAATCTAAATTTACATGTAAAGGTACAGCACAGTCATAGCCTTACCTCTGGCATATCCACCACAGTGCGGACTTCATGTGATGGCTTTATATCCTCCTCATCTTCAGACTCCTGGTCCTGTCCCTTTTTCTTCTTCTTCTTTTTCTTATCTTTGGATTTCTTTTTCTTTCCCTCTTCTGCACTCTGAGCCATCTTCAGATACTTGTCTGATGAGACAATACCTGCAGTACAAATTTACCACATGACAAAACAAAGTACAAACCTGTCAATAGCGGTCACTCATTGGAAAAGGCGAAACTGTCTGTTGCACACAGGTGACCTCTGTACACAGGTTTACCGTTCAAAATTGATTGTTGAACAAATACCATACACTGGATAATAATAATAATAATAATAATAATAATAACTTTTATGTGGACTGTACAACAAAATCATAAGTACAGATAAATGTTGTTCTATCTTTTATGCTCAAAACAAGATTACTGGATCCTGCTCATCCATCTTAGAAATTAAATCATCTCCAACTTAAAGTTATACACCAGTCTAAGTTTGTTCATGATATAAAGACAATATCTGGATTAGTCATTTGCTCTGCTCACCAAGATCAATGCTCAAAACAAGATTACTGGATCCTGCTCATCCATCTTAGAAATTAAATCAACTCCAACTTAAAGTTATACACCAGTCTAAGTTTGTTCATGATATAAAGACAATATCTGGATTAGTCATTTGCTCTGCTCACCAAGATCAAAAGACAGTTGGCTTATTTGAGAAGCCTATGATGAACAGACTGTGTGAGGGCTGTTCAAGTAAAACATACCTGGCACCCAAGGAAGGCACTTTTAATTTGGAGTACTCACCCATAGATGCAATTTAGAATTTTCTGATCATTATAATATGAACTCTGTGAAATCAAAGTACCCTGGCATATATTTTTTAAAAAAACTTCCCTGGGTACCATGTATGTTTAAATGGAACAGCCCTGACTGGAGTATGGTAAGTACAATTGAGATATGAAATGTTTAAACATTGATTCACATAATATACAGTTATCTTAACAATGTCTTGCTCACTAATAAAAAAGCTGTTTAATTTGCATACTTGGAATGGTCACTACTGATATGCTCTAGTGACCACTTCAGGCAGGATGAAGCCACTGTTTGGTTAGGAAACATCTGGCTACTGACCACTTCAGGCAGAATGAAGCCACTGTTTGGTTAGGAAACATCTGGCTACTGACCACTTCAGGCAGGATCAAGCCACTGTTTGGTTAGGAAACATCTGGCTAGTGACCACTTCAGGCAGGATGAAGCCACTGTTTGGTTAGGAAACATCTGGCTACTGACCACTTCAGGCAGATGAAGCCACTGTTTGGTTAGGAAACATCTGGCTACTGACCACTTCAGGCAGGATCAAGCCACTGTTTGGTTAGGAAACATCTGGCTACTGACCACTTCAGGCAGGATGAAGCCACTGTTTGGTTAGGAAACATCTGGCTACTGACCACTTCAGGCAGGATCAAGCCACTGTTTGGTTAGGAAACATCTGGCTACTGACCACTTCAGGCAGGATCAAGCCACTGTTTGGTTAGGAAACATCTGGCTACTGACCACTTCAGGCAGGATCAAGCCACTGTTTGGTTAGGAAACATCTGGCTACTGACCACTTCAGGAAGGTGACCATTAAATACAGAGCATTTATGTAGAAAATTTGCTTGCGGGAAATTAGAGTGGCTGTTGTGACCAGGTGATTGTCAAGGCCTAGATCTGACTGATGTTGTTGCTGTTGTTGTAGTGTTTAATGCCATTTTCAGCACACGATAGGCTATACATGGTGGCCAGTTTAACTGGTGGAGGAAGAACCCTGTATAACCTCAGTAAGAACCTCCGACTTACAAGAAGTACATCTGAATGTATTATAAATCCACTTCATACAAAATGATCAGAGGGGGACCCTGCCATAATGCAGAATCTGGGATATATAACTGCCTACCACAGTATGATGAGAATGATTGAAAATTCTTTGAATGTGTGTACAAGTCCTGGTTGGAGATAAACAAAAGACCAGTCAAAAATTTATCCATAATGGAACTAATGCACTATTGGCTGCAAAGAATTTCCAGGATCATATCTTCTTTATTTAACTGTTGAGTGTTAAAATCAACTCTGATATTCAAGTAGATAACTGAAAGAAGTTTGCAGAAAATGTGTGCGTGAAAATTGTCAAAAGTTTGTATGTTAAAACCATTTTCTTGGTAGAGAGGAAACAGCAAGGACATGAGTTATAATTTAACCACTCCTTACACGCCAACTAATGGAAAACATTTTAGCTTATTTAACAGTAATTTAAGAAGAACAGTTGAAATATCCAATTTCAGCTGGTTATGAATGAAGGCTATTGATGGAGGTGACAAAAGCAGTTTTGGGCTACTGTTTTAAGTGAACTCTAAGTACAATAAATAAAAAGACAACATATACTACCTGGCACATGTAGAGGCACTGAGAGATCAATATGCGAGACTGGAATGTCTGTAACTGACAAAGACTTGTCACCTTTCTTCTGAAATGAATAGAAAACATTGAAATGAGAGCCGCTTTGATTGTGTACATATGTGAGAACCGAAATTCACTGTATTTGCCGGACCTGTCAGACAACTCAAAGATTTGGTATATACTTTGTGCAAACAGGCATCACTCACAAAAGTTCTTAAATATAATTAAATCAATTTGTCTTCGATTTGTTTATCCATTAAACTACCAAATAAACATCTTAATGAAGTAAAATTTGATAGTTACTGGGTCTAGTTTACAGACTTTATTTTGTTTGTTGAACAATCAATAAAGATATTGCCGACTTAATTCAATGGTGGCTAAGACAAATTTACAGTTTCTTTGTGGGACTATCAACAGAGGCAATGTCGACTAAGCTTGTTTGGTCATTATGTTTTCCTAATTGTTTAAACACCTTTTAGCCACCAAACACAAGATGAAGGTGTGAAAGCTTATTTCCTGGACAAACAAACAAACTATAAGCTGAACGATTTGTCCCAGGGTTTGTACTAGTAGACATTACATCAGTCACTCACATCATGTGGACTTTATAAATATTTAGTCTGAGAATACAGTTATAAATTATTATGCTAGTGCAGCCCTGAACACTGCTCTACTCTGTAATATATGTGGGTTTTTCTTCATTAATCTTAAAGTTGAATTAGTTGATGTAGAATGTTTTGCATAGAGGGTTTAGATATTATTTTCACAAACACTAACAAGGAAATAGAATGTATCACATGTACTCATTTCAGATGAATTATGTGTGGATGAAAACTGATCTTTCATGAAGATGAGCAAATGCAAAGTGTAAATAAGGCTAACAACCAACAACAACTGCACTGTTGCTCTTCCTGACTTCTTGCAGGATATGATGAAAATGCTATGATCAGAACAAAACACATGATCAACTTTATTAAGGTGTATACTTTACAGACTTGGAGTAAGAAGAGATTCATGATATGCAGGGTGTAAACTTTACGTTTTAGGTGTGATATTTTAGTTTTTGGACATTTTATTCTATAAATAGTCTTCATAACAAATTAAATAAATTATTGCTGCTCTAGATTCCAACTTCCAACTCTCCATGGCAAGCTGTAGACAACAGTCAGTATTTCTAGCTACTGAAGAGCTACTTTAATTTTATGGTTTATCTAAACTTTAGTAATTTGCCCAAATGTTAACTTTTCCTCTACCAAACATAACCTTTCATTACACTCATATATACTGTGGTTTTGCCCAAATGTTAATCTCTGGTCAAAGAAATATAGGATTATGGAGGTGTTAACAGTGCATAGTTGCCTCAGCTCGTAACTGGAACAATGCTAACACCAGTTCCTCAAAAAAATATGATCTGTCATTATGGCATCATATCAGCTCACTTATGACCTATATAACAATATATATGTAGCCTATGCATTAATTAAAATGAGGAAATAAGACAAAAGCAATGAAACCATCCTGAAGTATCACCTTTCAATACATCCAAGGAGCAAGTTTACCAGTTGGGTCAACCCAAATATATATGCTGATTAAGAGTTATGTATTTTGGAGGCTTTTTCAAATGCCAGAGTAACTAATAAACCTGATATTGGGTGAAATTCCAGTATGCTACAATTTTCGGGAAGAATTTTAAACAAGAGTCCCTTGAAAGGACTGATGTGCTACTGGCTAAAAAGATTTTCCAGGAATTCAAGATAAGACCATTTTTATCTTTTTAACTGCTGAGTGTTGAAACCATCTCTGATATACCTCAGTAATAACATACCCATTTAAGACCAACTAGACATCATAAGAAATCTTTTGGTGGAAGCATCAGCCAAAGAAATACCAAGATTTTCAAGACTGGACATTAACATCACAAGAAATCTTTTCGTGAGGCATCAGCCAAAGAAATACCAGGATTTTCAAGATTGGACATTAAATCAGCACTATTTTTATTTACGAATAACTAGCCATCATAAGAAGTCTTCTAATGAAAACACCCATGTCAACATGACTTTCTTTTCAGGCAGAACAGCTTTAAAAAGATTTCAAGATGGCCAATATGGTGGCCATAATGGGCATCAGATTGGCACCCATTTTATTTATGACCAACTAGACATCATAAGACATCTTTTAGTGAACATTCATGCTACAACTATCCATTCAGGAAGAGTAATTATGAAAAAAAAAAAATAGCTCTAACAAACTTGTAATAACAGGCAAATGGATGAAAAATACAGAATCCCCCAAGCTCTTCTGGTCTACAACCAGGAGAGTTACAAAATTAAATTTTTAACATCCAAGATGTTTTCATATCTGACAAGTCATCCCTAGATTTAATGGAGAATTTAGTACAATTTTTTTAGAACCTTCAGGAAAAAGAGTACTTAGAGATGTTTTAAAAACATGCATTCCATGGAATAACCCTAAAACCAAAGCAACAGCAACAAATTTCACATTATCATCAAGTGATCACATAAATTTTCAATGTCCAGAAAATTACCAGGGAAATTTAAGAAAGCCTGATAGAAGTTGGGAACAGTATGAGAACTCATCTCAATTTTTGTTTTTAAAAGTTAAAGAAGAAAGCTCACAAGATCTGCTTGCAAATATTCCTAATTCAATCTCTGAATTCAATGTTGTTATGTGAAAATCTTGTTTGGGTTTGGTTTGGTGTTGTACAGCATAGCAAGACAAGATGGTTGGGGGTTGTTTTTGTACTGTGGCAAATGGAGTGATGTGCCTAGCCCAATAATGCAACACAGTAGCTGACCTGGGATGATCCAATGGTAGGGTTTAAACCTGCAATCTTTCAGTCACAAGTCCAGCACACTTTTCACAGAGACTGTGGCTCCTGCCTCCATCAGTCACCTCTTAGATCATGTGAGAGGACAATAAGGGCCTATTTTACATCACCTAGCACACAGGAGGTACCAAAATGTTTGTCTGCTGTTTAATAATCTTATCTGTATTTTACTACGAAGGGTCAGAAAGTGCCATATGTACTTGCTTATAAGGACAGGTCCAACTGCAAACTACACAGACCCAGATCTGCCATTGCATAACGCACTGGCAGATCTAGATATGTGCCGTTTGTTAGGAGTAATCAGTCGAACAAATATGTGTGTGTGTGTGAGTTTGATTGTTAACGTAGTTTTAACAATTTTTTAGTCATATCGCTACAATGTCTGCAGTGTGGCAGTTTATAGTGATGTCTAGCACTGAGGCATCATGTCACAGACATGTAGCATCATGTCCAACCCAGTCACATTATTCTGATATCAGGCCAACCAGTCCTAACACTAACCTCTTAATGCTGAGCGCCAAGCAAGGCAGCTGTTGGTACCATTTTTGTAAGTCTTTGGTATGACTTGGCCAGGGATCAAACCCACGACCTCCCGCATCCGAGGCAGACGCTCTAACCACTAGGCCACTGGAGCGGTGAACAAATATGAACCCTGATCTGCAGGCACATTATGCAATGGCAGATCAGGATCTTTGCTGTTTGCATTTTTAATTAACTTATAAGCAAGTATATATGGTATGTATATCTCAAAGATGGCAGTTTATTTTTAAAACATTCCCCCGATTTTCCAGTGTTTTTAAGTCCTTTCTTAAGTATGTCACATCATGATTAAAATTTTTACTCTTTCCATTTTACAGCAATTTCTCCATCCTTATCAACACCAGCAACTTTCCTTAATTTATTTACAATACTGACTTATTTAATCATATTTTAAATTTGCGCTTTGCATCTTAAGAGTGGTCACACTGGAAACCAGCAGATTTACTAGCAAAGTTAAAGCAATAACCAAATGTAAGTCATTAATCATGACCCACCCAGACTAGTGCCATTAGTCATTACAAAACAGCTTATTGCCCCACCTTTTAAGACATTTAAACTTTATCAGCTCAGATTTCAGAACCTTATTTTCAGATTGTCCTGTACGTTAAAACTCATCTGAACACATACTTTAAAACAGGGCAGTCATTTTGGGTAGCACCATCATTAAATTATCTCTATGACTTTTTATAAACTTCCTAAGGGGAAAAATGTTTCCCATGTGTGTGTGCTAAGTTGAAAAATTTTAAGAAAGCAGGTCCAGGTGCACTTCCGTAACTTCGTTACTCTAAAAGCATCTAAGAAATCTGAAATGCATCTCATGGGACTTTGCTTGAGAAGTATGCTTACACCCCTCAAAATGTTCAAGACTTTTGCTCTTGCTTTAGAGGTGCAGTTGATGTTTTCAGTTCATGAGTCTGAAGACTGTAGAATGAGAGAGAAATAAAGATAGCAAAATAAATTGTGGCTTTGGTAACTTACATTTGGCTTGGTATCCCCTTTCAGGTAGTGAGGATTATGCATTTGTTCAACCTTTCTAGCCTCCCTTATCTTGAAAAAAAAATTATAATTATACACTAACATAGTTATTTTAGAAGAAAAGTTTTGAGCATTTATCTAGTACTGGTAATGAAAACTGCTTACATTTTATACAACAGTGGAGTTAATAAACTTTACCTTTTGTAACTTGGAATAATTTCAATATTTAGCACAGAATTTTTCATTTAATCACAAAAGTTTATCATTAAAAGAATGAGTGTGTAACAAGACTCAATATTTACTATGGTAAAATAAAACATGATTTGTACTGATACCATTACTCCCGACTTCTTGTATTCATTAAAATTTATTACTTATCCAAACAACCAATATAATCCAGACAAAATCCATGTTTACCAGTGGGTCTGGATATTCTGCAACTTACTATATCCTTTACCTTGCATATTAAAAGCAAGTCATTAGCTTTCTTATATTAAAGATATTCAACCTACTTGTAAATGACAAGGTCACAAATGCAGCCAAAATTCATGAAATTAACCATAGTAACATTTTGATTTAAAAGTGGAAAGACATTTAGAAGTTTCAAGATAAAATTTACAATGTATTTTAGCACACATTTTTAAAAGAGAAATCCAGACAGCACAAAAATGAAGTTTTTGTAAAAAGCTGCCTATTTTCTTGAATATGAATTTAGAATATAATTTCTTTGCTTTTTTAAAATTCACTTGTTCTGCCTGCTTCTACCTTTGCTAGATCTTCTTCTGATGGTTCACTTCTTGCTTTCTTATCATTTTGATCATAGAAGGATGTCCTGTAAAATGCAGAACAAAAACATGTACTGTGAAGCCATTATCACTTGCTCAGTCCCAATGCAAAACAAAAACATGAAAAGTAAAGTCTTGATCACACTCTCAGTCCCAATGGGAAATCTTCAATGCATAAGGTAAATTGTCCTACAAAACTCACACATACAACACATGAATATCATGTAACACTTAAGACTAAGTTGGTCCCAATTAAATTGGTTTTGATCAATAAAATCTTTCAAACTGAAAGTCATACTCTGACCTGTATAGACTGGAACACCCCCTCTGGGCTAGATTAAATAAAACAGCTTAGCTCACAGTGTAAATAACACCACAAAAATGTCTCTGTTCTACTTATTTTCTCATTACTAGTCCTACAATGGAAGATACCTCCCCTGATATTTTTGTTTTGGAGGTTGCTGACTTACTGCCTAAATAATGACACTGTGTAGTGTGTTCAAAGGTCAACTAACATCGGAACAAGAAGCCAAATTTTCAGGAACATCTCACATTTTAGCAGCCCCCAGAGACACTTTTCTACATGGTGAAGTCATATTGTTTTAGATGGACTTTATTTACTTTGATGTCTTTTTTCTAATAAATTAAAATTTTCACACAAGCAAATGGATGTGTTTTCAAGTTCCACTGAGCTACATTTCAGTGGACTGGAATGAGATTAAACCTGGGAATGCCAAAATCAGATTAAGGTGAAGTAAGTTTCTTTAACGAAATGAGAAAAAATATATTAATCTTGAAAAAAATGTTATATAACTTCATTTCTTTCTAGATGCTTATCATCTTTTAACCAATTTCAGCATTCCCGGCTTCCAATGCATTCCAACTGAAATGTAGGTCAACAGAACTTGAAAACACATCCATTTGCTTATGTCAGAATTTGAACTCATCAGAGAAAATACATCATGAGTCGGCAAAGTCCAACTAAAGCAATATGACTTTAATTTGTACAAAAGCATCGATATGGGCTGCCAAGTGTGTGAGATATTCCTGATAAACTGACTCCTCGTTCGATGTTAGTCAACCTCAGGCAGTAAGACAATGACCTCAAAACATAAATATCTGGGTCAATGTCTTACATTGTAGGACTTACCTCTACTGATTGTGAAATAGGAATGCCAGCTTAAAAAACAAACAAAAAAAATTAAGAAAAATATATACAAATAGAAATAATTCAAGTTTTTATCCAACAATTATTTTTCAAATTAAATGTTACTTATTCAAAAGTGGTGTTTGGTTGAAACTGGCTTCCTCGAGTCCTCTTTCCCAACATGTAACAGTTTAAGTCCATTGAGAACAAACTCCTTTGGCATAGTACATGTCCAAGACTGATACTTTTTATATTCCATTCAGAATATCTGCAGCACATTTTTGGTCCAATTATAATCCTCCACAGCCAATCTCAGTTTGATATCTTTCTTGAACATTTCTCAATTCAATCGGGGTGCCAAGCTGATGTGATTTCAGACTGGTCAATATACAACTGTTTGCATGAAACATGCACGCAAATGCACTTTACAATCAAGCATTACAAGTGTTTCTCTATCTAGATATACTGGTGATCATGTAACAATTTGCCTACATACAGTTATATCTGCCAGAAAATCAGGATCTGACAGAAATGATTACAATGGTGTAATTTGAGGTTTAACAGAGAAATGATTTGGCCAAAATTAGAATGGTTGGAATCTCTGCATTACTTACATTCACTTCCAATAAGCGTATATACTCACCTTTAAATCAACTGCAAACTGCACAAACCCAGATCTGTCATCACATAATGTGTTAGGAGATCTAGGTCTATACAGTTTGTTAGTATTAATCTGTAGAGCATTAAGTGATGGTACACCAGGGTCTATGTTCTTTGCAGCTGAAGTCTACTTAATCTTTTGAATGCAAAGTCACAGTAGTTTCATTTCACAATAAATGTTTTTTTCCTACAATCCTAAAAAGTCAATGGAAAACTGAAACTTTGGATCTTAAGGGCTTAAAGCTTCTGTACATGGATATACTAATATTAACAAATATGTGATGCTGTGAAATTAATAATAATTGTGATTTTATTCCGCAATCAACAAATTAACAATTCCAGGAAAGATTGTAACCATACCACATTATGTGACATGTCAGACAAACATGAGACTTGTTAAGTTTCAGAGCACAAATAAACTTTCATTTGAAGAGACCTTCAAAAGATATTAACACCCAACCATGTAAACTACCAGTAAATTAGCATGTAACTAGATCCCTCTAGAACTCAAGATAGTAGTGATCAGTTGTTAACAGTATGAAATAAGCACCTGCAGATTTGATTCAAACAATTAAAAATATTATCTTAATTTTTCCAATTGCCTTCAGTTTCAATTATTGCTTTTCATCAATTTTTAAATTACACCTTTTAACTCTTAAGATTATATTATCATATTTTATAATTATTACATAATTAAGAGCTTTATGTAATTGAGGATATCAGTTCACAACATATGATATGCATCAATCCAGTGTCATTTGATTTAGAGTAACTGTTTCCCATCTGGTTTCACAATCTATCCAATCCCTGCATCTGTGTACTCAAACATGTGTTTCAATTTTTATATTTCTTACTGTTCAACATAGTAACTGTCATAATAACAGTACATTTATGTTGGTGCTAATGCAGGTATAAACGATCTAACGTTGACAGAACTGTGCATACTTGTAGTCATCCACACCGGCTGGCAGGAATATATTTGTCCCCATTTTACTAATGTCATCATCAGAACTTTCTGAGGGAGGCTCATTTATCCACTCATCCAAATCCAACCTGAAATGGAAAGTGACACCATTTTGCTGCTGGTATTTATTACACTAAAAAAGTAAAATGCTTTAACATTATCATTATCTAATATACTTTAACACTGACCTTAATCTAAGATGTGGAAGCATATACTGATCGACACAAACACAGATGTCAAGCATTTGGCATGGCTGACATGACAAAAATAAGAGTTTAAAAGAAGATTTTTCTAAGCTTGCAAACTGTCTTAATAAGTACCCTTTCTGAACATTACATGAATAAACTTGGAACACCAAATCTTCAGATGCAGAATCTTAACACCGTCACTGCCACCATAAAGTTAAATCTCTCACCAACAAAACTAATCCATTAACAATGAATAAATATATAATTATGCTACATTATGTATAATTGCAAAACAGTAAAGGTATTTTCATTTGTAAAAATTAATTCATAATAATGAACTTATTTTAGATGGGTTGTATCACCAAACAATCTGAATCAGTAAAATGTTACAAAAAAATTTTCAGATCCATGTGTACCGTTGTGGGATGCACAACAAAAGTTGTTTTTCAAACTCTTAACATCATAGGAAGTAAATATGACATTTTATGTATGGCAAATTAAACTTGAAATCTGGTTGGGCAATTTGAAATTTGGTTGGGCAATCCTACCATCATGTATTAGTACTGAACTTGAATGGCATCTATAAAGTTTGAAATAATAAGATTTTATTGCAACTTTGTCTTGTATCATCACCTTATTATAACCTCTAAACTCAAGGTGTAAATCAACAAACCTGACCATTCAATTAAGAAAACAACATGCTATTATTTTAAAGAACACCAAACACAGGTTGACAAAACATCATAAAGGAAAACAGAATATTGGGCACCTATACAGATGTTACACATAAAAACAACTTTGAAAAAACATGCAAAAAGTAAAACAAGATGGGAGCTGAGTCAATGAATCAGTTTTCATGCAAGAGTTATTCAAATTGTAAGACACTGATAAAACCACAGTAATTCCCTAAAGTTACATTTCTAATGAAAAATATTTGCTACAATAGTATTTATCAAAATTTTTCAACATACCCCTCTGGTACTGGGACTTTCTTCTGTGCCTTGGGTGCCACTGGATTGAGTTCCCCTTCAAAAAGTCCTGCCAAATCCTCTGCAACTTCTCCTCCTTTTTGCTGATACTTCATGACGTATTTCACAAGCTGCAGCATACAGCAGGCCTGAAAACAGACACAGACTTGTTATTCCAAGATGGATTAGCAATTCTGACATGCGTGCTTCAATAATACAGCCAGCTGTATTTGGAGAAATATAATTTTTACGCAAAAACCACTGTTCTTCTTTCATTTAAAGGGAACCTGACCTTTGCCCTTTTTATTCATAAATCAACAGACTTCTTCCTTACATCAGGTGCAAGCTATCCACAAAGTTTGGTTCAAGTTTATAACATATAACTAATGTTATTCTGAAGAAACAACTTTTCTTCCTCCAGTCAGTGACTCTGATCATTGACCTTGCTACCCCAAAATTAATCAACTTCTTTCTTACCTTAAGTGAGAGCTATTCACAAGGTTTGATCCAGGTATGTGATGTAAAATTAAGTTCTGTGCAGAAACCAATTTTTCTTCCTTCAGTTACTGACCTGGACCTTTGATCTTCTCACCCTGAAAGCTATAGGCTACTTCCTTACCCGAAGTTCAAGGTATCCTTTTGACCCCAAAATTAATCGATTTCTTACTTACCTGAAGTGAGAGCTATCCACAAGGTTTGATCCAGGTATGTAATACAAAACTAAGTTACTGTGCAGAAACCAATTTTTCATCCTTCAGTTAATGACCTTGACCTTCAATATTTTCACCCTGAAAGCTATAGGCTTCTTCCTTACCCTAAGTTCAAGATATCCACACATTTGAGGGAAGGTAAATGCTGTAGAACTGAAGTCATCATGCACGAAAGGAAAAATTAATAGATAGTCAGGATCATAGCATAATATGCTCTGTCGAAACTGCAAGTCTATAAAATAATGGAAAAGTTGATGGAGACAACAAAGTCTGCTTGTTTATCTTATACTGCAATTATTATCTCTATTCTTTCTGAAGGAAAGCAGCAATCATGTGAGACCAGCCGTACTATGCATGCATGTGTGCATGTGTTGTCATGCTACTCCTTGTACATAATACATATGACTTGGACTTGATATGCTCTGATCTGGTTTGTAAAAGTGAACCACTTTCCATGTTTTGGCAAATTTTGATCCTGCCTCTAGTGATATGGATTGATGGTGAATAGGGAGTAAACCAGTAAATAATTATTGATGCATATAAAGTCAGTCACTGTGACCTTTTTTTCCATGAGGTGGTTCAAATCTTGACCAAATAAAATGAAGATACCGTGCATACAAGTAAAGTTATGTAAAACAAGAGTCCCTTGAAGAGACCAAAGGTCTACTTGGGCAAAAAGAATTTTCCAGGAATTCAAGATAAGACCATTTCTTCCTCTTAACTGCGGAGTGTTGAAACCACCTCTATATTCTTCAGCAATAACAAGATTTTCAAATTAGCTGCCATGGTGCACATTCAGGATGACAGTTTTGCATCAATTTTCATTTAGAATAAAGTAGGCATTATTATAAGTTTTTAGTTGAAAACACCATGTCATAATGATTATCCATTCAGAGCTAGAAGTGAAAACAAGATTTTCAAGAGAGTCATCGTGGCAGCTATATTGGATGTTTGACTGCACCATTTTTGCTCATGACCAACTACACATCATAACAAGTCTATTGGTGAAGCTCCATTTTGATATAACAGATAGCCATCCATATGGAAGGAGCAGAGATGATGTTTTCAAAATGAATACCATGTTGACCAATATGGCCACTGCAGCAGCCATCTTGAAAATCTAATCACAAGCTCCTGAATGGAAAGTCATATTGACATTGTTATTTTCATTAAGGAAAGTCTTTTAGTGAAACACTTGTTGATATGACCATCAGGAAGAGTAGCAATAACAAGATTTTAAAGATGGTCAATGTGGGGCAGCCATCCTGGATAGCAAATCAGCACCATTTTCATATAAGACAAATGGACACCATTAGATGTCTTTTGGTGAAAACCCAACATCAGTATGACTTTCTATTCAGTTGGGATCATACGATTTTCAAGATTGGTATCATTTTTATTTAGGATCAGCAAGAAGTCTTTTAGTGAAAACCCCATGTTGCTATGATCATCCATGTAAGAGGAGTTAGAAATAACAAGATTATCAAGATGGCCATTGGGGTGGCCATAATTAATGTCAGACTGGTACCATTTTCATTAATGATCAACTGGCCATATCAGACATCAGCTCAGCACCATTTTCATTTAGGACCAATAAGACATCATAACAAGTGTTTTTGGTGAAAACCCCTTGTTGATAGAAGACCATCCATTCAGAAGGAATAGTGATAACAAGATTTTCAAGATGGCTGCCATGGTGGCCATATTTTATACCAGATTAGGACCATTTTCATTTAGGACCAACTAGACATCATAGAAGTCTTTAGTGAAACCACAAGGATTGGAAATTCTCTCACCTCATGAACTATAGCCTATTTGCTATAACTCCCATGTCAAGTTACCCAGGCAAGCTCACAACACTATGGTGATTTTTAAATCCAAAGAATTGTTTATATTATTAAATAAGATGACCTTTTAACTTTAAAACTGTTCAACTTACATTCTGCAAGGTGGATCCTATTCAAACTTCAACTAATGAACAAAAATCTTACATTAATCTACATTGTTTTATGTGGAGAAAGCAAATTTTTTAGTAAATTATGTTTCTCTGATAATACTTACCTGACCACATTAGATTAGGATAAATTTCTTTGCTAAGTCTGAATCCAGCCTTCCCAGAAGGACACAAAAACATCTTTGTGTCTATACATTTCATACACAAAGGCAAGCAACTCTTACATGTTAACTCCCTTTTAAACTGCAAGGTGACTACTATTATATTCAGTTTAAACCAGCTTTTTACTTCATAGGCACCTTAAAGGATGCTAGCATTGTGAGGAAGCATGGGAGGGATCTGTAATGTGAATGGGAAAGTATTATCAGAGAAAAATATTTTACTAAAACATTTGCTTTGCCCATCAAATGCATTACCTGATGACATTAGGAGAATAGGTAAAGAGGAAGAGGAAATGCTCAGCATCCTACCTCAACCTGTTCACCCAGTAGAAGCATGACTGCTTTACTAAAGGATGAAATTCTCCTAGTGTTAGTTTAGCATAACAAGTGACAATTTGTTCATACATGTGTGTGGGAGACCCCTGTTGGATTCCACACTTGATTACTGTCCCACCATCAAAAGTTTCCCAGGTGAATCAAGAGAAAGTGTAAAGTTCATGTCTGGTTCAAAGACTGTGCTTTCATGAATGGGGAGTGGTCACTGTCTGTGCTGCTACCATGAACCCAATGAGATTCAGCTCTCTCCTTAGCAGGCCATGTCACTGAAACTGAATGTTCCAAAAGGAGACATTGCATTCATTACATTCAAGGCCAGGCTCATGGAAATCACTTGTATTTCATGAGATGAAATCTTTATTAATGTACCTGATCCTGTAAGAGTTCAGAGTACACTGATTTAATATTTCCCATCACCAAGCGGCCAGCACTTATTGAATTATGTTTGCATTCCTGCCTTTAGTGGTAGGAATAGTCTTTCACAGTTCATGTGAATACTATCATTGTGTCTCAGATAACATGTAACGTTATGTACCGGGTCCTCAATCTTTGGTTACCTTGATATATCAATCAAGGTGATGGAATGAATAGTTATTGTTGGTTGACTAATGCCAAGAAGCTGTTCTTAGGAAGGAATCAGGCTGTGTAATTAGAACAAATGAACCATTAGAATGGAATTGCATGTAGGTCGGATCTACCGATATCACATGTACCTCACTGACTCTGAATGCTGAAGTTAGCCTTATCACAAATTGCAAGTCATGCTGCTTCAGTTTGTGTATGTATGTATGGAAGTCAGTGGCTGAAACTTAGATGAATTTAGCAAAGTCAAACCCCTGGACAGATTCCACTGCAGATAATGTGAGCATGGTCTGGATATGTCAGAATTGTCAGCAAGTCAGAGATTATCTTGTTGTAGACAAAACTGTCTTTTCCATGATGTATGAACATGTCTGAGAAAATGGAACAAAATCCCAAGATTGTGATAAGGGTTAACTTCTTGTCTTCAAAGAGAAATGGTACTGAGACTCATGTAACTTTGTTGTGACACCATTCACTGAATGCTTTGATTTCCACTTGTATGTCCCCAAAGAGGAGAAACTTAAGCTGTTGTGATTCTCTACAAGACTGAACCTCCAAAATCCTTTTCAATCTGAACATTCTTGCAAGGAGCCAGGAATGAAGGAGTGTGCAAACATGGATGGATTAGTGGTGATCTCGATTGCTTGAGCGGAGTGTGGATCAATAAACATACACAGGTTGTAAATAAGGAAATATTTTAAAGGTTGTTTTGGAAAAGTGAATTTCATTGAAAGAGATATCCATGAAAATGATGCAGATGAGGTCTCATGCTCATAAGGAAGATAGGCCTTGTGAAACAAGTTCTAACAGAGTGAACTGGATGACCAATGGCCTAAGTACAATGATGGTGGATGCATGAAGTCGCATAGATAACCATTCTGCTCAAAGTTCAGCTGACACTGGTAACATTCCTATTTCCCAAGCTCCAGCTACAATGGTCACTGTGATACCTGCTGGGGAAGGTGTGATGAGTTACCAGAGTGGTTTGTCAATCCAAGGGCAACATTATTTGGGACTATTGGCAATACTGGTATTATACCTGGGGCTCAAAGATGCAGAAAATGTAGAGGCTTTCTTGAGAAATAGTAAAAGGAACCAACCTACACTGGATCTGGACTTAGCCAAAGCTATGAAAGCAATGAAAAAGAAAATATCCAAGTTAGAAAACACTTTTTTGAGTGTTGCAGAAGAGCTGCAAGCAGCTTTGCAGAGAAATAATGCAGTCGAAAGGAAATTCAGAAGGGATCAAAAGACTACATTTCACAGAATAGTTGAGAATATTGGACAAGGTGATGACAATAATCTCTCTGCACCAATGGAGACCAGTCAATCCTCACAGAGAAGCACTAAAATGCCAAGATCTGTCCAAAGAAATATGCAAATGGGAGGTTTGTCATCAGAAAGCAATAGTGAATCGGTCTACACATCTAGGGCAAGTTATCACAGCAGCAAAAGATGAGAAAACGCACAAGCCCCAAGTTACCACCCTTTCTTGGAAAAGATAGTTGGAAGGTGTGGTTCAACGGATTTGAAGCAGTTGCCAATCGTCAGAGGTGGACATCGGAAAAAAAGCTAAATGAAATACTTCTGAGGTTACAAAGGTGATACAGGTGAATTTGTGTATGGACAACTGTCTCAAAGAGTATATGCAAATTATAAAGCATTATGCAAAGAATTAGCCAGTTGATTTAGGACTGTTGAAACTGCAAAAACATCCAACACTCAGTTTAGTCACTGTGACAAGAAATATGGCAAGACTGTCAAAGAATGTGCAGCTGCACTGAAGAGGTTACATCACAAGGCATATGACAAATGTGATGAAGAGACCAGACAAGATTTACTGAGAATGTTCCTTGATGGGTTGAAAGATGATAAAGTTTGCTTTTATGCCAGATATGTTCAAGAACTGAAAGACATAGATAATGCTATCTTTAAAGTAGTAAACTTCCAAGAAACATGTAAGAATAAGGACAAGAAGAATGAAACACGAGTAGTCAAAGAAGAATACAGGTGTACATACACTGACGAAGATGGTAGTCTAATGACTGAAGATGAAAATCAGTCTACAAAGAAAAAAGTAGCAAAGACAGCTACAAGGAAGAACAAGAATGAAGTCTTTAATAAACAAGCACAAGGAAAAGATGACAAAGGTAACAGTGAGAAGACTGAAAGGCATTCAAGTGACTTTGATAAGCTGAGAGAGGTTGTACAAGTAGAGATAAAGAAACCGACTGCTAATTTAACTGAGTTTTCATCCAACCTCATGGAAACCAACTTACAGCAGGTTTGATAATGGTCACAAAGGTAAACAAAGTTACAAAGATGGGTCATGTGGTGAAAGGTGAAGTTACCAGTCACAACAGGATCTGTTTTATTTGCCGTGATCCATCTCATTTCAAAAGTGAATATTCAAGAAACCAGAACAGATATAATTGAAAACCCCCAACAGAAAAATGTTTAACTTAATGGGGACTGACTCAACTGGACAAAAGACAGTCCAGGGCTTAATGGAAAATGGCCTCATATCAAATTCAGCAACTGTCCAATGAACAAACTATCATTAATATACCTGTCAAAATTCCTGTTAGTAGAGGTATACCAAAGTCTGAGGGCATATATGACATGGGTTTTGCACAGGGAGTCCAAGTTAAATTTGTAGTAGACACTGGTGCAGAGAAAACTGTCCTAGCTAAACATATATACAAGAAAATAGAGGAATCTGAAAGACCGGAATTAAGAAACAAAGGATGTATTGTGCATAAGGGAGGAGAACCACTTACGGATTATGAGAAGTATAAAGTCACCTTAGAACTAGACACTGTCAGGATGAATGAAGAAATAATTGTTGCTAAAACTGAAGATGAAGTCTTGCTTGATATTGACGCATTGAAAGAATCTGATGGGAAGCTAGCGGTCATGTTAAGTAAAACTAAAATCATCCTTGATGGTAAAGAGACAAAGTATCAACAGGCTGTTAAGAATAAAATCAGAAAAATCCATTTAGCTGATAATTATGTCATACCTGGTTTGAGGGAACAGAACGTAGATGCATTTGACGATCACCATAATACTGAAGATCAGGAAGGTGGATGTGATGCTCTGATTGAATCAACACAGCATTTTACATAAAGTTATTCCCTTGTAATATCTTCCAGTCTTGCTGATCTTAATGCTACAACTATGATAAAGGTGAGAGTCATGAATCCTTTCCTACCATCCATCGCACTGAAACAAGAATCTGTGATAGGCACTGCAGAGAAAGTTACACCTAGATTGGCCATAAAGTTGTTAGCTCTAGAGGGTCCAAATTATGCAAGTAGGACTTTTGCAGAACTTTGTGAACTTCTTGAGGTATGAAAAACCAAGACAACACCAAGAAATCCCCATGGCAATGGTCAAGTAGAGCAACTTAACATGACCCTAGCCCAGATGATAAAGTCATATCTATCCAAGGAGCAAAGTGAACAAGATTTAAACCTTGGTTGCCTTGCTGGTGCATATAAAGCATCACCACAAGAAAGTACTGGGATGATTCCTAGCTTACAGATGTTGGGTCATGAAGTAAGGTCACCTGCAAAAGTCATATTTGGGAGCTGCATAAACCATTTCAATGAAACTGTATCATCTTATTAAGTTTATGTGCAGTTGCTGAAGGAGAAGATGCATCGCAGTCAGCTCATAAGCATCTTCAGGTTGCAGCCAAGCAACAGATGGACAATTATGATGTGAAGCAAGCACTCCATGTTTACCAGCCTGGTGATCTGGTGTGATACCTCCATGCAACAAGTAGTGAAACAGTTTGTCCAAAGTTAAAGAAACTACATGATGGATCATATTTGGTCAAGAAGATGAGTCACCAAGATTACATGATCCAGTTTGAAACCACCCCCCTGAATGGATCCAAATGGTGTTAGATTTTCAATAAACAATTCTCTTCTATATCTCTCTCCACTTGTAGCTGTTATGAGTCCTAGTGAATGGTACAGGAGTGTAAGAGTATGCAAATTATCCGTTATTGCACAATGCTTTCATTTTTTTTTTTAAATTCAATTTTAGCATGGCTGCCAAACAGACTGAAGTATCAAATTTCATCAATACCAGGGGAAGGGCCCATGTTGAAAATAAGAATAACAATGATTATGACTTAGAGTGATAGTGAAATTTATATATAAAGTTTTACGAATTTTATTTAGTGCTGTTGCAATGTAACTGAATTAAGTAATTATTCCCAAGCAAAATATCCCATGATAATGAATTTTTTAAAAATATTTTGCTTAAAATGTTTTAATTAATGTGCACAACTCATTTTCCATAAAAGTGATATTTAAATTATCTATGCATATTGGATGAGGATAATTAATGTCAAGTTCAAATTTAATTGATTTATAGATGAGTATTCATGATGTTAGATTCAATTTATATGCTCAGTTTCTTTTTATATGGCTATAGTTATATGCAAGTTCTAAAGTGACTCTTAATATCATCTATAATTACTTCATCTTATATGTTGATAGTTTATACTGATAAATTGTTTTGTTCAACTGCTATGTTAGCTGACTGACAGTTTGTGTTATTGTTATTATAGTTTATTAATATGGCAGTAAACAATTAAATGTGTTGAATAAAATGTATTTTTACATGGCTACAGTTATATTTAAACATGATTAGAGTTCTCAAGTCACATTCAGTATCATGTATAACTTTTTCTTATCGCTGAGATTTTACAGATACCGTTTTATTTACTGCAGATTGACAATATTTTCTGTGTTTGTTGTCATGTTTTTATTGTAAGGTCAGGAATCAATTATATATTTATTTAAAAGGTTTACTGTTAGAACCATGGTAAATATCTTGTACTGTAAATCTTATATATTGAAATAATGTAAACCATGTCACTGAAATGACTCAGAAGTACAATAGTTGACAATTACAGCTCCTGAAAATTTTGTTTGCACCATATAAAACAACATTTTGATTTAGTGAACCACTAAAAAAAAAATGTGGATAATTAAACTGAAGTTAGAAGGGTTACAGAATTTAACTAGATTGTCTGGAGGATATCATTACTGCATGGCAACAAAAGTAAAAAGTGCTTTAAATGGGTATAACAGTACCCACCTAGAAGGCAGAAAGGGGAGTTAACCTTTACGAGTAGCCTACTTTTGTAGAGAGAGAGAGAGCTGTCTTAATGGAAGGGCTGAATTTGGAGGTAGCAAAGAAAGTTTTCCAAATGTAATGAGATCGGATAATATATTTGACAAAGAAATATATCATATCAGAAAAAAGATATGCCTTCAAAGATCTGAAGCAGTTTTTACATCAAGCTCCTCTGGTTTCTGACCAGTTGAGATATAAAAATGTAACCAAAATCTAGCACCAAACAGATGGACAGACATTGTGAAAGTCAATAATAACAAGTAAAGAGACATGAATTCATGTCTCTGCCATTGTTATCATCAAGTGAATTTTCACTGAAGGTCAATATTTTCTATTAAACTTCTGGATCAATTACATATTCTGGAAGCTTCTCATATAAAAGTACAATTTTAAAAGTGATATCAGTCTAAATTAGAGAATTGTGGATTTCAGTTGTGGTCATACTTTTGCAAAATTAAGTTTACAGTTATTGTATAAAACGAACATTTGCAACAGTAAAAATACCACAGATCTCACCAAGTCCTCAAATATAAGACTTTATATCACCATTAAATTAAAGAAAACTATTCAACATTTCAACTTCTTAAAATATACAAAACACTACACTGACCCTTTCCTGGACCTCTAGGTCTGCACTTTGTATAAACATAGGCAGTTTGTCTGTCAGCAGCTGTCCCATCTCTTTCATCAATTCTTTGTCTTCATTCTCCTCGGCTGATTTCTGTACCTTACAGTACAGTTTGATAATGTTCTGGACATACACACTTTGGATGTGACCTGGTAATGCTGTGATCTTTGGTTTCAGCATGGCTTCCAGTGTACTCTTGGGCTCCTTCAAATGTCTGTGAAATAAACAAGTCTGCTTATTTGTGCACTGAAAAATGTCTTAATACATGAACTGAGAACTATGATGCAATAACTTGAGAGTACTGTGAATTCATTTAGTTTCAAGTTTATCAATTTTCATGGATTTACAAATTTGACAATTTCACTGGGGCTTAATTTCATGGATTGTAACAGAGGGTCTTTCTTCTACTGAAGAATACTTGATACTCGAGACCTGAAATTCAAGGAGTGTAGTGGGGGATCCTTGTTACTTGAGTCATGAAATTCATTGATCATAAATGGGTCTTGTTGTTTCTATCAATTCAGTCTTGAAATTCATGGATTATTAAGGGGTCTTGCTGTTTCTACGAATTCAGTCTTGAAATTCATGGATTTTTAAAAAGAGGTGTTGCTGTTTCTACTCCTTCAGTCTTGAAATTCACGGTTTTTATAAAAGGGTCTTGCTGTGTCTACTGATTCAGTCTTGAAATCCATGGATTATAAAAGGGTCTTGCTGTGTCTACTGATTCAGTCTTGAAATCCATGGATTATAAAAGGGTCTTGCTGTTTCTACTGATTCAGTCTTGAAATCCATGGATTAAAAAGGGGTCTTGCTGTTTCTACCGATTCAGTCTTGAAATTCATGGTTTTTATAAAGGGGTCATTGCTGTTTCTACCGTTTCAGTCTTGAAATTCATGGTTTTTATAAAGGGGTCTTGCTGTTTCTACCAATTCAGTCTTGAAATTCATGGTTTTTATAAAGGGGTCATTGCTGTTTCTACCGTTTCAGTCTTGAAATTCATGAATTATAAATCAGTCTTGCTGTTTCTAACAATTCAGTCTTGAAATTAATGGATTATAAATGGGTCTTGCTGTTTCTCCTCAAGAACTGTTGGTAATTCAATCCTGAAATTCATCAATGCAGCAATCATGTAATCCATAAAACTTGGTACCCCATTAATAATAATTGTCAATGTATTATTATTGGAAAAATGAAAGTTACAAAAAGGTACTCACTCTGCAAACTCTCCACAAATCCAGGCTGCTGCATATAGAACCTCACATATTCCATTTCTCTGAGAGTTGTTGGCTAGCAAATGCGAATTTTCTAGAAGAATAGCCTGGTAAAAAAATACCCAGCTATCAGTACATTTTCTGTGACATATTTATGTTAACGTCTTCAAGTATGAAAACTTCTGATCCACAAGCTTTATCCTCAACACCGAATCATAAGAAAAGATAAACACGAATAACATAATCTTTTTAGCCCCACCTATATCTATCCTATAGCCAATATACACTTAGATTAGGAACAATGTGATAGAGGTTGATTAAAACTGTGTTATTAATCTAGCAGTTTGGTCAATTCAGGGTTTTTTTGCCAGATGATTGTGGCAGATTAATAGAAACCAGAGGAACAATGGTGGCATGCCATCACAAGATCACCAATCTTATAAAATGGTGAAATTTCCAAATAAGAGCAATTTTATTTAGGTTAATTATAAAATGGGAGGTTTTTTTCAGGGTCTCATTTCATTTTGATTAAGTATGTTCATTAGGTAATCAACCAGGACCACTAGCCAATGCTTTTTAATAAAATCTTAACATCATGCAATTTGTATTTCCAATAATGATCAAGTGACAAACACATTATAATAAATGCTATCAGATCAAATAAATAGAAGCTAATGATGGAAATTGGTCACCTGATGACACATTCAATTGCAAAACATTTAAATAAACATATATGAAACTAATGTGCAATTTTTCATAAAAATGCTATTAGAGACCTCCATATGATTCAGCAGTATCACATATTTTAAGATTTTATAATTACAATGGGGTCCACTGATTCATGAGAACAAAAACCCTGTCTATAATAATTACTCTTATTAAACTTTAGTATGATGTCCATAAGGGCTGTTCCAATAAAGCAAACAGGGAAGGCACTTTTAAAGAGGGGTACTCACCCAAAGATGCAATTTAAAATTTTCTTATCATTTTAATATGAACTCTGTCAAATCAAAGTACCTTGGGCATATATTTTAAAAAACTGCCTTCCTGGGTACCAAGTATGTTTAAATGGAACAGCCTTAACAATATGGTTTGTTGACATCATGGTTTTTTTTTATTTACCTCTGACTCCTGACCTGGGGAACCCAGGATCAGTTAGATGAGGAATATCTAGTCCATCCATGCCAGAGTGTTCTCAAAATATCTATAAATCTGTACCCATGAAGGCACTGGTTATATCCTACTTCATGATCCCTTTGACCTCTTCTAGTCTCCACAGACCCAGGGGGTCAAAATGGAAGTCTAAAACCTTATTGCAAATTTAAAACTCATATAGGTCACATAAAGCTATAAAGCTGAATCTTGGATTGTAACAATGTTTTTGATTGGCATGGAAAGATTTATTAAATCCTTTTGTTAGATTTAGACTATTGCCCTGGAGATACAGTGACAAATTAGATGATTAAACTGATCAAAGATAAAGTATTCTCAAAGATGCACATGAGGGCAAAGCTTTTGGTGATGTCCTAATTTCTGACCTCTCTAAGACCCTTCCTGTCAATGAGGATCTGGAATCACACCAGAATTCAAAACCTTCCCACAAGTTTACTGTTCATTTGGAAGTCACATACTAATTTTGATGAGTGTATCAATGGCGGGAAGAAAAACTGTGTTTACAAGAAAAGCAATGGACATACAAATGGATGAAAAGATGAAACTAATATACCTGCTTTTTTTTCCAAATTGCAGGCATAACTGCATGCTGTACCAACTAACTGAATACAAACAAACTTTCTTATCTGCTATAATTTACAGCACATCATTGTCTTAGATGCATTATACTTTTCTTTTGCACCATGTAATGGGAAAAGAACCAGGTCTTTTAGGCTAATGGAATATATTCCCATGCAAATTAAAAATCTAATTTAGTTTTTGTGGGTTTAATGCCCTTTTCTGCACATGATAAGCTATACACGGTGGCCAGTATATTTTCAGAGAAAGAACCATTGACCCACAGGAAGCTACTGGCAAGCTTTCTCACACACCCATGTTGGTCGAGCTGAGACTCTAATTTGCATGGATAGAGGTGAGATGTCAGTGATCTGTAAAGGTAAGCACCTTATACCACTCGGCCACCCAGGGCCATCTCAAAATCTATACACCTGAAGACACATCAAATAAATTTCATTCTTTCCTTTCTAACACTATAGCAAAACTGGTACAAAGAGTTTAATAGAATAATTTGTCTCACTAGAGTACCATGCCACGATATACTCACTCTATATCACTTAAATAGACTTAATACAAAAATATTCACAATGGTGAGATGATGCCCCCCTGCCTTAAGATCAGGTGAACGAAACACATGTCTAATCATTAGCTACATGCAGGTTTAACAATCAGTCCAATGAAGTGTAAGAAACTACCATCTGTAAAACTGCAAATGGCCTGATGGCTTCGACTCGTATGGCCACATCCAGCATCTGTGATGCAATTAGGCGTCCATGTCGTGTTCCCTCCATTCTGGTCAGTTCCACCAAAACACTCACATACCTGGAGACATTGCAGAAATAAAGAGGTAGCAACATAAACATTGTTGTGTAATACATGGTACATCTGTTATAGTTTATAAAATGGCATTTTTTACTTCCTCCAAAAAGGTGAATGAATAAAAAATAACAAGTATGACTTAATAAAGCCAGCCAGTCAAACTGTAAGAAACACAACAACCGATGCCCATATGCTCCACATGTACACATGGCTATGATGATGATAATTCATATAAATACTAACAGAATAATGGAACTCTGCAATTATGTGAGTATCTTTCAAGACATAACTGAAAAATTTATTATCATCTCCATTTTGTAGAAATACACCTTTTGGATCAGAATAAAATCTGAATAACAACCTTTTATTAATGACAGCATTTAAAAGGGGAACGCATACATGTTGAGAGAGATGGTTAGACAGAGACATGAAATGTGTCCGTATGACACAAATGACTGCCAATATGAAGCAATTAATGGACAGGTCATACAGGGGCCATAACTTTTGCTGGAAAAAGTGAAAATCAAATATTACCAAGGTCTTTTTAATATAAAGTCTCATATCAAATTAAGTTTCAAGCCAATAAATCCTTCAAAGGTTATTGAGGGGAAATTTAAGTGCAAAATTCCAAGTCCAACATGGGCAGTAACTCCATCAAATTAGTTGGAAAATAATACAAATGGAAATATCCTTCAAAAGTTATTGTGGAGAATCTAAAGTAAAAAGTACAAAGACAATCAGAAGTCATGAATTTTTAAAGTTTTGCCAGAAAAGTGTGAAAATCTAACTTGACTTGGGTCTATGCTGCCAGGAGTGGACAACTCGCCCTTTGTAACCAATATAAGAGGGACCAGAAAAATAGGAGGGACGGGTAAATGGCAACAGTTCAATGTATACTTAAAACTACAATATTCGTATCTCTTTCTTCCTGCTCCACTGTTTGAGATATACTGAAATCAAAGTCTTTGAAAAGATGCTGCCTCTACTTGTAGTCTGCTGAATGTTTCTGTGCTTAAGTTTTTCCTTATCGATGTATGAATATTGTTCTGTGCCAAGTTCACCCTTTCACAGTCTGCTGTCTTTAGAGATTTAAACATAGCAAACTTAGCCAGCTTGAACAAGTTTGGAAACTGTTCTTTATGGTTGTTATGTACAATTTTCCATAGCTCACAAGTATTACCTTTTGGATGCTTCTACTCCAAAATAAGATTTTTCACTAACATAAGCTCTGCCAAAATTTCACATTCTTGATTCAGTGCTTTACTGACTACTATGCCAGATTTCTTATCTGTTCCATAATGCTCTATTAGGGTTTTAAGTCCATCAATGCCATAGTCTGTTTGTTCAGAGGTATTTTGATTAAATAAAAATCTTTACTTCTTAATTTCATTTTAGATTTGTTGGGCTCTTCAGTGTATCTTAACACTAATAGGTTATATAGTTTTGTGTACAAGATCCTGTAAGGCTAAATGGTTTAAGAAAAGAAATTAAAATTGCACTCTACTTGTCTAAATTGTCTGTAATTTAATTATGCTTGGTATTCTGTCTTTCCTACATTTAATTTCCAAATATCAATGAAAAGGGGGCTGATTGACATGATGTCTTATTTACTTGTATTTAACACCATTTAGGGGTTCAAACTCACTCACTAGTATCTCCATTCATACTTTCCCAGTTCCAATAATGATATAATTAATAACTTTAAAAGTCATCATCACTACCACCAACCAGTATTTGCTGATTGAAATCATCATCTGATGATGAACCATGCTCAGAATCAACCTTTTTGGGTTTTCTAGGTAACCCATATTTTAAACGTGCTTTTGTAAAACTCCCTGATGCAAGGAACAAACTATGACAGAATACTTGTTCCAGGGTACAATATGCCAATAAAATTTAGTTTCATAACCATTCGTGTGAAACTGAAGAACCCAGAAGTGTAAACAGTTGCCTATCTGAAAAAATGGCAAATGTCGCGACAAGCACAAGAATACCTCTACTGGACACAACTTATGACCCAACAAGCACTTTAAGGGTGAATGGTTAAATAAAACTGTATACTGCACTGAGGACATATTCATATGCATGAATTTAAATTAATTTGCAGGAGTTCTTGCACATCATCTATCAATCTATGACATAAATCTGTACTTTCTTCCAAGTCAAAATATTAGGCTGCCAAGATATTAGAAATTATAATGTGATGCCACTAAATTTTTAGCCACTGACAAAATTCTGCGTTTTGCATTACTTTTACAACCAGATCATAAGCAATATTGGGAAACTATATTGATATCACAGCGAATAAAATTTTCACAAATAAACTTGTCAAGCTTAAGTTGTCTTGTAATTTACAGCATTACTGTAAGACATTAAATATCAAAGCTAGCCACTGACCATTCAAAGTTTGTGACAAAATGGTAATTGGACTGGCTGGAGATTTCTACAATTTTTGCCAGCAGTTCATCACGGTAGTATGTGCCCTCAGCCTTATCCATGTGAATCATGAGTTTCTTCACTATCTCCATCAGATTCTTCTTGGAGACCTAGAAGTATACAGACCTTATCTTTGACATGAACAAGGCAACTATATAAATTTAAAGTACACTCAGATGGAATTGCTATGTTTTGGCTTTGATAATATCAACATAATCCACTAGGGTTTCTGAGAGAAATAGAGAAACAGAGTGAGGTAGGTAGACAGATGGATAGAAAAATAGATGAATAGCCAGACAGTCTGACAGATACATTATTAGACAGTCTGATAGATACGTGAATAGCAAGACAGTCTGATAGATACATAAATCGCCAGAGTCTGATAGATACACAAATGCCAGGCAGTCTGATAGATACATGAATAGCCAGTTTGATTAATACATAAATAGACAGTCTGATAGATACACAAACAGACAGTCTGATAGACACATGAATAGCCAGAGTCTGATACATACATGAATAGCTAGCCAGTCTGATAGATACATGAATAGCCAGAGTCTGATACATACATGAATAGCCAGAGTCTGACAGATACATGAATAGCCAGACAGTCTGATCGGATACATGAATAGCCAGACAGTCTGACTGATACATGAATAGCCATACAGTCTGATAGATACACAAACAGCCACTTAGTCTGACTGATACGTGAATAGTTAGACAGACTGACAGATACATGAATTGCCAGACAATCTGATAGATACATGCATAACCAAAACAGATCTATAGATAGGACAATAATGTTAACAAAGGCTTCCCCAGTAGTGAGAAAAGTTCCCCAAGGTAATTTGCTTTGTAAAATCATTGCTTACTTTGCATTTTGAAATTACATGACCATTATGATATCATCAATATGATGTCACTTTCCTCATGGTTTATCTTGGTGCTATGAACTCTGGGATTGGCATTAAATGACATGGTTATTAGTTCTGTCTCTATTAAATAATTTAAGAAATTTCATATAGAATTTGAATAATCACAATATAAGTTCTCTGAAAGAAAATTATAAAGTCAATGAAAAGCATATAGACCTTTGGAAATCTTGAACTCTGCCCTTCTGTTGTGGAAAACGAATGTGACCTCAGTAACTGGGTCATAATAACAAATTCCCGAACCAACATTCACTCACCAATATTTTCTTTTTTTTGTGAAGCAGTAATTAAAGGGTTTTTTGATCTTCAATCTGATTCATTTTGAAAGTGGGGGGAAGGGTCCTTATGGTTCTGAAGGATGATTGTTTCTAAAGTCTTTAAATTTGTGGTTTGAAGCAACCACCAAATCAGGAAAAAAAAAATGGTACTGCATTAAAAACTAAATTCAGTAAGCAAACCTAACTCTACAATATATTTATTACATACTCTAATTATTAAGCATGACATGATCTGTGTTTAAGTAATGTTGCATCACAATCAATGTAGTATGATATCGTGCTATATACTGGATCATACTACATGATTTATGTACCTAGTAAGTCATACGACAGATCAGTTGAAGATTGTACAAAATGATTAATGATAATAGAGTAAGTTACATTCATTACTGAAACCTGAATTTTGCTGGAGTTATTTTGAATTAAAACAAATGAAATAAATGTACACTGAGTGGCAAACCAACACTATTTTTAAATCTCATAAACTATACAGTAATTTATAACCCCAAAGATAGATTTGTCTACGTATATCCTAGCTCTCAAATGATGAGCAAGTACATCCTATATACTCATGATAGAACACTTTTTTGCTATTAACTTCCATTTCCATTTACTGCACATCTGGATACAACACATCTTTATAACTGCAGTTTACAACAAGAGCTGGATAAAGAAACTAATGCATATCTCAAAACAATAAAACTCAAGTAAACAAATTCTATTTATCACTGAAGTGCAACTCGAACACCGTGTGAGATTTCTCTGCAGTTTTGAATTTATAACAGAGAAACAAAAACTTGTGTTATTTTCTCTGCATGTCTTGGTCTTTGTCTTTATAAAAGATAGTATGATCAGGTAAAGTCATTGCATTAAGTTTTAGTCAAGTAAATATACCCTCTATCAAAATAATGTTAAACCTCTGTGGCTCAATTCCCAAATGTTGTTTAATTTTATGACCATATCAGACCTGCCAACCCTGACGAGTCCGTCTCAGTAAGGCAGTTGATTTTTCTCCATAAGATTGACCAGTTTTCAGTAAGGTGTAACAAAATATCAATAACTGCTATTGTAAACCTGGAAAATGTAAATAAAAGTTTGACGCAGCGACGACAAACATTATGTTCAACTGAAAAGTTTGTAATGTACACGTAGACTTTATTTACCACTAGTACAGCTGCACAAACTTTTGTTCCAAACCCTATGCAACTCAATGGCTTGTTGCTATCTCTCAACTTGACGTAATTCTTGGAAATTCTTTTCCATTCCACGTGACGACGGCAATCATATCTCCCGCCACAAGGCATACTCAAATTGGCACGTGATGTCCAATAAACGTAATTGGGTCCTTTCCAGCTTTATTCATAAGAATCTGAATACTCCATTTTATTCTTCTGCGTTGATTATTAACACCTTTTTAGAAGCATATTTACCCTTTTGTCTTAAACATGCATCACTTTCTGGATGCCATTTTAAAAAAATTCTATAATCAACAGTTTGATCATGCAGACACTTTACATGAACAAATAGGTGCAGTATAAAGCATCTGGGGTGTAAAGTTAGTCTGGTTCCATGAATACTAAATCTAATATGAAACCCGGATCCATATCAAACATGGATGAACCAATTATCCGGATATTTCGGCAACAATCACTTTTCCGTAGTTTTTTGCTTGTATGCCTTAAGTCCGTATTTTAAGGGTAATTTTCGTAAGACTTACGGCAAAATTGTAAGAGTTGGCAGGTCTGCCATATGGGTTCAGTATTTCCACAAGTACAGTTTGCATTTAATGTTAACAATATTCTGGGCTGTTTATTGCAGTTCTTCTAACAATAATCAATACAGAGTTTTGGCATACAATGTCAGCCTCAGCAGCAACATCTGATTTCAAATGTACACTCAAATTCCAAAATTTCATACTGACCATGCCATAAAGGAGATCAAGAGCTCGGAGTCGGATAGACTCATCCTTGTCATCTAGACACTGTAAGACAAGATCTTTGTGGGCCTGGACACTCTTAGGATGGGTCTGAAGTATCTTAGACATTGCTAACAAGCCCAAGTACTTCACTGAAAGAAATCAAAATAACTCGATTACAATCTGACACAAACAAAACTTATGAATTTTACCATGGGTGTTCTTTAGTTGCATGCAGTGAATCAAAAATGTATAGAATAAATCTGATATATGCTGATTATATAATATAATAGCGAATGCTTGTTGCTAGACAGGGTCTATATTACAAGCTCTATGCATGTAGGAAAATAAGTAAAAACCATGATTTACAAACATGACTACAAACCTGTTTTTTATATATCTTGTCAATTCTAATCAAATGAACTACCCATAAACAAAATGAATCATATAAAAACCAGTCTGTTTTGTCCAACTCAGCATCTGTCAATATGAAAGTAACTTGAACTCAATTGTCTCCCTAATTATAATGCACTTGTATGATCAAATACAGTGCTTAACTTTTTCAATCAAAAGAAAACTGTCGAAGATTAACAGCTTCACTAAGTCTATATTTTGATTTCAAATGCTGAGTACATATAGTCACTTATTAAGGCATCTGATATTCATGACAGAAGGAGTCAAACTTTAAGCCCCATTAGAACAAAAAGAAAAAAACCTTATATTTGAAGAAGCATAAAAATATGATATGCAAGTAAACTTATGCACAAATGACCCCTTCCCATTCTCCTCAATTCATGCTTACAAGTTCAATAGGCAGATATAAAGTTCATGAAATGAACTGAATATTACATGACTTTTACTACTCATAACATCACTGGAAAATTTCATACATGAAAACGCATCAGAGGTCCTATTTATTATACAACAGTAAAAATGTTCTATTTCTCATTGATCTTGATATGGCATGTGGCTAGGTGATTTTTCACACTGTAACATAAAGTAATACACCCATGATCAGGACAGCTTCCCGAACAGATGGTCCATTTAGAAGCTACTCTCCTTTCAGAAGAAAACTGCCTCTGAAATGAACAATGTTTCAAGCTGTCTCACATATTTCCCAAACGCAATATTATCCCAAGTTTGCCTGACTCTCAAACAGCTAGAATCAAAAGGCTGACTCTGATAACTTTTAGACAGATAAATTTTCATGTTTCACTTTACCAATGAAATGAGCTTCACAAAACAAAATTTTACCTAAAGTAATAAAAATAATAAAATCAAAATATCCATGATACTGATGCAGCCATAAAAAAAGAGATTAGTAGTAAGTATAAACTGGAGAAAAATGACATACAACATTATTAAAAACATCTAAAGAATAATGCTTTCAAGTGAAATGTAATGTCAACAAAATCTGCACAAGAGATGCAATATACATTTCATTAAAACCAAAAGTTAGAAGACACACATTACAATATTGCAAAAAAAAATATACAGATGTCATTAATTTCATTTTACTACAGCAAAGTCAGACAAGAGTTCCTCAAAGATACTGATGCTCCAACTGCTAAAAAAAACTTCTAAGAATTCAAGATAAGACCATTTCTTCCTTTTCACCATCTCTGACATTTTCAAGCTATATGATTTTTAAATCAGCCACTGTGGCAGCCATACTGGATAAAAGATTGTCACCATTTACATTTAGGACAAAACAAACATCATATGAACTCTTTTGGTGAAAGCATGAGCCATCTAGGGGAAGCCATTTTCAAGATGGCCATTGTGGTAGCCATATTGGATGTGCAAGAAGCACCATTCATCTAGAGCCAGCTAGACATCATGAAAGTCTCCGGTGAAAATTCCATATCAGAAGGATTAGCTATACAAAAAATTTCAATTTTAAAGATGACCACTTTGACAGCCATATTGAACCTTGCATCAGCACCATTTTCATTTGGGAACAATTACATAAATAAACTTTAAATATCTGGTTGATATGTTTTCTTTCATAGAAGACTGGTTTTTAGTACTATACCTACAAGAATAATGGTCCCCCAATGACCAATGCTCTTTTGCCTAAATGAATTTCCAGTCCAAGATAAAACTATTTTTGATTTTTAACTGCATTCCTAATATACTTGAACAATAACAAGATTTTCAAAATTAGCCTCTTTGGAGGGCATATTAGATGTAAAATTAGCAACATTGCATTTAGAACCAACCAGACATCATTTGACATCTTCTGATAAAAATATCATGCCTATATGGCTGTATGATATCCATTCAAGCGAAGTATTAACAACAAGACTTTCAAGGTGGCCATTGTGGCACCATTTTCATTTAAGATGAACTAAATATAATCAGAAGACTTGGTGAAAACCACACAATGACGTGGCCATTGATTCAGGAGTAGCGCTAAAAACAATTAAAAATAGCTACTATGGTAGCCATATTTGATGTCAAACTGGCATAATTTTCATTTAGGATCAACCAGATACTATAAGTTGTGTGTGTGTGTCTGTGTGTGTGTCTGTGTGTGTGTGTGTGTGTGTGTGTGTGTGTGTGTGTGTGTGTGTGTGTGTGTGTGTTGGATTTTTGATGAAGCTTTAAAAAAATTTCAGTCATATCGCTACAATGTCTAGCAACAGACATGTAGCATGATGTCCCACCCAGTCAGAATATCCTGATGCCAGGCCGACCAGTCCTAACACTAACTTCTTAATGCTAAGCGCCTAGTGAGGCAGCTGTAAGTATTATTTTTTTAAGTTTTTGGTATAACTCAGCCAGGGTTCAAACCCGCAACCTCCTGCATCTGAGGCAGATGCTCTAACCACTAGACCACTGGAGCAGTCCTGTAAGTCTTTTGGTGAAAACCCACATGCTGATATAACTTTCCATTTAGAAGCAGTAAGACTGCTCTGGTGACCTAGTGGTAGAGCGTCTGTCTCGGATGTGGGAGGTCGCGGGTTCGAACCCCGACCAAGTCATACCAAAGACTTTTAAAAATGGTACTAACAGCTGCCTCGCTTGGTGCTCAGCATTAAGAGGTTAGTGTCAGGACTGGTCGGCCTGGTGTCAGGATAATGTGACTGGGTGGGACATCATGCTACATGTCTGTGGCATGATGCCCCAGTGCTAAATATCACTATAAACTGTCACACTGCAGACATCATAGCGATATGACTGCAAAATTGTTAAAGCTACGTTCAAAATCTAAGTCACACACACACACACACACACACACACACAGAGGAGCAGTGATAACAAGACTGTCAATTTCAATGCTGTTTTACATTTGTTGTAGTTGAATTACAAGTGGAAACCATTTTCTAAAAATCAATCTGTACCACTGACAGTCTGAACACAAAGACTGGTAACATAGTTATGTGACCAAATAAAAACTTGATGTAGTCTATTATAAACACTGTACTGATCTGCTTCAAAATAGCATTCTGATTTGTCACTGAAATTAAAGTTTAAAATGGAAATACAGTTCTGTCTGAAGTAACAACTTTTAGTTTGCAGCAGTTTGGTCAACAGAACTCATCATTACAGCAATGTCACCCAGTGTTACATAATCATGTGACCATCCATAGCCCGTGTTTAAAAATGTTTGTGGTAAAGTTCGATTTTATTTAGAAGCACCATTTCAGTTTGGGATTTAACTGCTAAAACAAAAAGCACATTGAAAATAGAAATGAAGTGCACGAAAAAAATGTATCATCTAACAATAACTTTCAGTTTTCTGATTTAGGCCTTAATACCAATGCTGAAATTTGTTCAGAAGCTTTCCGGATCAAATGCACACAATTCTTTTAAACACTTTCTTTGGAACATGCAAAGGGATTTCAGCAAGGGCGAACAATACAGATCTGATAAAAATAACAAGTCAAAATATCTTACCTTTATGGCCATATAACTTTTTTTAACCAAATAATTTTTGATGTGCTTTACAATCCTGAGAATTCATTCACCATCACATAATGGAAGCTGTGAACAACCATAGCCAAACTTTCAACCTATAAATCTACTGGTTCACTGTATATGACTTTATCACTAAATCATCCAAAACTGATAAACCAGTCAAACACCGTGTCTTTTCACAAAATACAATATTACTCATGTTTTAAAATTATTTTAGTGTATCTAATTAATACTTAGTGAACATTTAACAGAAGGCCACAAAACGAAAAACATTTGGAGTTACTGTGTCTGAAATCTGGCATATTCTACAAAGAATTTATGCAATGATACTGTGTTGCAAACATGGGCTAATCTTTATATCTGTCAGTTTATTTTTTTATGCAACACTAGCATAATACATATCACATCTTGAGGGTAATTATTGTGATGAGTATCGCAATACAAAATGGTTGGTGAAACCAGCTCTTTTTCCATTTAGAAACAACCAGATATCATAAAGAAGTCATCCTGTGAAAATTTGATGCTGATACAACTCCATTTAGGAGTCACAATAACAAAATTTTCAAGAGGGCTGCCATGATGGTCATACTGTTATGTCAGATCGGCAACATTTTCATTCGGGACCAACTAGACATCACTGCAAGTGTCTTGGTGAAAACTCAATGTTGATATCACTATCCATCTAGGAAGAGCAGTGATAAGATTTTCAAGATGCCTGCTGTTAGACAAAGGACAGTCAGGGACATGGTACATGTCTATCAGTTATTACATAAACGGGTAGAATCTTGAGTTTTCAGGGTCCAAGTTATCAATGACTTTCAGGGTCCAAGTTTTTTCTCTCTCTCTCTCTCTCTCTCTTCTCTCTCTCTCTCTATCTCTATCTTTCTCTCTCTCTCTCTCTCTCACATTTCCAAACCCAATGCTCTCACTCTATCTTTCTGCAGTATACCAGTATACTCATAAAAACTTCATGGAGAAGAACTTAATTGTCCTTTTCACATAAACTGTATCTTGTTTTGTAGTTCATAAGGCCCAACAGTTTTGGCAATGTGAAATGAGATATGAACCTGATCTAAAAACAACCTACAAGCCTGTACTGACCAACTGATTATGGCTGTCTGAAGTGTCATATTAACTGGGAACAACCTGTCTGGGAATGTGTAAGCTTCTAAATGGGGAATTTACATGACTGGGCAGATACCCTAACAATAGGTGTATTTTTAAATAGTTGATGCAAAGCCACTAATAAATGTGAATGTAATCAAGGAATAATTTCGCACTTACAGTTCTGGTCTGAATCTTCAATAAGAATTCGTAATTTCTGTACACACAGCTGAAAAATATAGCAATAATATCGACATCGAAGGAGTTTCTATCGTCCCATGCAAACAATACCTTAAAATAGTGCATGCACATACATATTTTCATAAAGGCATTGTCAACAGTGACTAGGCTACTGTTGTTCTACTCACTGTCCTTTCAGTAGATAGTGGCTAATTATTCAATAATAAATTTATTTTATTTATTCAAACAACACAAGGTGTATTGATCAAAATTTGACTCCTACTGGTGGAGGTTGCTGTTGACTGTAGTCCAGTGAAAAAATACCTGTGAAATCTATCATCTCTGTCAGTACTTCACTCACCTGGTGTAACTTTCACTCAACTCATAATTCAAGAACTGATTCTACCTTACCACCTTGTGGATTAATTCTGTATTCTTGCGGTAGATGGTAACATCATGGTTCAAAAATCAGTCAAGTCAATTATCAAAAGCTTGACTCCACCTTGTAAATACTTGAGATTTTCACTGTGTAGCAAAGTGTATTTCAGTGGATACTACAGAGAGACAAAGGTCAATACACTTTGTGTGTACTGTAACACTGCAGTATTTATTCACAGTATATTTTGCTTACAAAATACTTAAAAACATATGTAACAATTTTCATGGATTGTGATTTTGCTACAAACCATGAATGGAAATACAAAATGATCCAATGGATCATCCAAGATGTCTAAACACCCCATCTACAACTGAGGCACAGCTACAAAATTGCTGACCAAAAAATTTCTTCTTTTTTTTAATACACAATAATTTGGAATTTCAAACTCTTCTTCAATTACTAAATAAAAACCAGAACAAGAGGCCCAAGTAGAACTGCTATCACACACCTGTCTTAATGTAACTAATAGCTGCCCATTTATCAGGCAAGCTTAGGTTGTACAGTAAGAACATACACCTATGCAAATTATCTCCCAAACTTTACATTATGTCAATTTTTCCAATTCTGCTATATATTAAAAAATTAATTCCACAGACAAATATATCATTAATATATGCACGGTCTCTTCTTCATAGTGAACTCATCCAATATCTTGATGATATGAATCTATTTACAAAGTTTTATAACTAATAGATAAAAAATATTAACTCTAGATCCAGAAAGGCAGAAAGCTCAGCCAATCAGATACAAGATCTTGTCATTGTTTAAGCACAGATCTCACTTATTATAGAACCTTAGACAACAATGACACAAGCTTAATATTTACAAAAATGGAAATAAACCTGATAAATTTTTAATGGTAACAGGCTCAGTTAATCAGGTGCAATATTACCTCATACATATGCACAGATCTTGTTTATCAAACTCATCCAGCACTATTTAACAAGTGTGATCAAAATCTGATCAGAAATACAAGTGCAAGTATATTGACAAGCTGGAGGACAGATACACAAAGTCACACCACAAGCTCACTTAGCCTTATAGCCCATTGAGCTACCAATTTGCAAGATCAATATTTTTAGTTTTAATGTATTCAGGCCAATTATGTAGAAGAATGGACACCTGACCTCAAAATAGCATTTTCTGTCTGAAGCCACTGATATCTGTACCAGTGGAAAAAATCTGAACTCAATCCATGACTCGAACACTGAACCATACGGCAATAACTTCCAAGTTGTACTATTTTATTTTCTAGGCCTTCTCCCATGGCTTCTCATCTGTACAACTATGAAGTGATTTTGACAGCAATATTTTATGAACAATGTCCAAGAATGAATGCATCCCAAAATATGACAATGACAAAGCCTACTATTAACATTTCATCAAACTCTTAAGACACTTGGTCTTAGGCATCACATCTTCACATATATGTGTAAATTGGGTCAGGTAAGGATAATCTATATCCCCAACATTAAAAATTATTTGCCCTTAATGATTTTCCACAAAGCACAGTAGAAAGGTGGTAACACACACCTGAACACTTAATAACACCCCTCCCCCCACAGATGAACACCACAATCTAGCTACTTCAAGTATGCATTAGTAATTGAGAGTATTTTTAAATATAGGTAAGATTTTGCTGTCAGGACTAGGCACTGTACAGTTCAACTAAGAGATTTGATACTATTCATCTATATGTACATTAGCAAGCACAACTGTACAGCTGTACTGTCAATGAACATGTTAAGCCATGAAAATTACAATTCATGTACAAAGTTCTTGAAGCAATATACTCATGTACATCTTACATACATTTAAGTATCATATACAGGGTCCATGGTGGTCTAAATTGTTTGGTGAAGTGACTTCTCTCTCCTCCAGTCACACTGGGGTAAACAAATTGGTCAGAAATCAAAATGTTTAAAACTGTTGCTTAAACAGCCAATTTACTAAACTTTGAGCCCACAAAAGATGTACTCATTACATTTTTTAAAATATAAAATATGTTCTTAGTAGGTTGAAGCAGATCAGAGCTGTGTTACTTCCTGGGGTTTTTTTTGCATAAGACAGTAAACCACAAAAATAGGATACCTAGAACAGCATCTAAATCAGGTTACAGATATTGAGGTACAAACCCTCTCTTCCTACTTTTTTACAGAATGAAATAAATTTCTTTACATTTAACATCAAACAACCACTGAATAGTTAGCCTACAAATGCACAGATTTCACTAACTTGTTCAAAGCTTCATTTGTGAATTTTCAGCAGGAGTCTTGTATATTTAAATGTAACTGAAGACACAATCAATGAACTGACACAATCAATGAACTGACACAAAAGTCTATCAAAAGCATTAGATATTGTCTTAACACTGTTTTGCATTGCTCTTTAAACAGAAAAAAATCAAGATTGGATATTATACACTGAATATTAAAGAAATCAGGTAAAACTAACATGGGGTCATGGGAAGAACTTGAAAAAACTTTGCTGTCTCTGCATTATTTAGACAAAATGAAAGGCAATGTTTTGACTATTTCAACTAAATCACCACTCTGGTGTGGACCCTGGACATAGCATCCAACAGAAGACAACACACAATATATATTCATATATTTACAAGCACCAAACTGCAAACCATGGATCTGTTGCCAAAAACAGAATATTCTGCTGACTATGCTCCAATATCATGCACTGTGCTGACAGATGATCTCTGTGTTTCAGCCAAATTTATGAATTTACACTTAATTTTTCTATGTGAACAAAATCTTACATGCTCTTTCCAAACTAAACAGAAGCAAACATAGATCAAGTGTCATGACTGTACATGAACATTACAAAAAACTGACTTAATATTTTATGCTGTACATAGTAACCAGTGAAATGACTAAACAGTCACAGTGACTCTTGGTACAATGTTGTAGAACTCCCCAAAATAAATGCATATATCAGTCTCATGCTTGTACAAGCACCAGAATTAAAAAAAGTGAACAAAAAGATGGTAGACACTAAAGAATGAAAAAATAGGTCAATGTTACCTTGTATTGGTATGATGTTGTAGCCCTCTGCTACATTACTATTTCAAAGTTAATGACTACATAATCAAAAGCATCTGATAAACTAACCACAATATCAGAAGGTGTACAGAATCATCGGAGAATGACCTAAGGTGCACGATACTCAATAGTCCCTGAAACTAGAAAAGCAAGAGAACCTACTTTTATTAAGGGACATCTTTGTCGCAGTTACTGAAGCATGATCCTTGGACACATCACATGTGCAGCCATGCCAAATCTGGTTGAATTCCAACAATCCTTGGTAACGCATGCCAAGTAAACCAAAGTTAGTAGGACGAGTGATCAAGGAGCAAAACTCTGTATTTGTTGTCAAAAACTGGAAATCAAACTTGTTCAAGGTCCCATCAATTTAAAGCCACAAACCATATTTTGCTGAAATCCAACAAATCTTGGTAATGGTGTGCTTGAAAACCAAAGTAAAAAGGACTTTAATCACAGAAAAAATCTCTGTAAGTGTTGTCATTGAAAGCTGCAAGTCACATTCATTCATGGTTTCCTCAATATAAAGATGCATGCCAAATCTGCTTACAATCCAACAAACCTTGGTAGAGTTATGCAGTGGAAACCAAAGCAAAGAGGATGGGCAGTCAGGAAGAACAACTCCGGCAAACCTTGGTAAAGTTATACTGCAGAAACAAAGTAAGAAGAATTGGCATTCAGAAAGAATAACTTGATAATTTTATGCTATGGAAACAAAGTAAGGAGAATGAACAATCAGGGAGATACAACTCTAACAAACCTTTGTAAAGTTTTGCTGCAGTAATCAAAGTAATGAAGATTGGCAATCAGGAGCATAACTCCTGTAAATGACAAGGAACATGGAAAATGTAAGGTCTCATCAATGTAGGGTTGCATATTGAATTTGGCTTAAATCCAACTATACTTTGTAAAGCTGCAAAAATGAATGTCAGGAAGAGGGGCAATCAGGGGGCCATAATTGCTCTAAATGATGACATAGAGGACTGGAGTCGAACTCTTTCAACGGCTCATTAATATGACGCTGCATTATAAAATTTCTGTCAAATTATCCTGCTGAAACCAAACTGTTGCAGGATGGACTGACTGATGACTGGATGTCTAATAATGTCATTACTTTGGGCTGTGAAGCACTAAACAAAATTTCAAGTCTTAGAAAGTGATAATCATTCTCTCTGATTGAACACCAATGACAAATAAAAAGCAGAGAAAGGACCAAACGTAGGAATGCTACGCAAGTAAGGAATGTATACACAATGTTGTATATTCCAAATAGGGTACATACTTTTTGACCCAATGGTCACATTCAAGGACATAACCCAAAGCAAGAGTGGTACAAGGTGGTATGTAAGAATGTGATCAGGTTATAATCCAATTATCCTTTAAATTGGATAAGGTTCAAATCAAATAATACTAACAATATTTCTTACTTCCATACTCCATCAAGGTGTTTAGAATGTGCAAGCAAATGAAAATCCATAACATAACCTTAATGCAAATTTTCTAGTACTGTGAACATGACCCAAACATCAAACTGGTAAGCACATGTGTCAGGGAATGAATCATCTTAGCTTTATAATGATTCATTCATAGTATGATGAAAATCCATTAAGGGGTTTAGGAAATATAAGCAAATGTAAGACCTTAAACAAAAACCTTAATGCATATTTTGTATGACTGTTACCTTGATTTGAGGGTCACAGAAGTGAGCAAATATGTTGTAGAATTAATTATTTTGGCTTCATAATTATTTATTCCAAGTATGATTTAAATCTTACCATGCGATGCGGTTCAGGAAATATAAGCGAATGAAAAGCTTTAAACCAATCCTTATTTAAAAATTTTCTATGACTGTGACTTTGACATCATGGGAAATAAGCATGCTGTAAAATGAACCGTCTTGGCTTTTTAATGATCAGAATTAATTAAGGACCCATCACGGAATCTGACCCAAGGGTAAGTGTAGTAAAATCCATAAGGTCAATGTGTGATGATGTTATTATATTCCAAACATAAAGCGACCTGTTCATGGAAAGGTAAGCAAATTTATTTATTTATCGTGTGCTGCTTGCTCAGCCACCTAACAGCATCATCGTCAGCAAGGTGCTGAGCCTGCAGTCTACTGGGGAACTTTGTCAGTGGACAGTTGTTCACAATGTGTGACATGGTCTGTAGAGCACCACAGCTACTGGAAGAGTCAGTGGCCTGGCCCCATCGGAAAAGGTCGACTGCACAACAACAATGTTCTGTCCGGAAACAGTTCAGCACGGTCCACTGATGTTGTGGAAGGTTGAAGCCAGGACAGCAGACAGATGGCTCAGCTACGATGGAGTGGTTTACAACATCTGTTTAAGACCACTCATCACCCCATGCCAAAATAACTGTAATATCCTCTGGCAACAGACCCAACCAGATTGGATTTCTCGCTGCCAAGTGGACTGCTGCATGTGATGATGCCCATGTACAGTGGAAGTTTCTCACTGGCATAAACCTTAGCCAGCAGCTTTGTGGTTGCTTCCTGGCAACGTTGATGTGGAGGAGGAATGTAGCTGAGTACTGGTAGCCTGGCAAAGGAGTAGAATGTAGTGTTCCAGAGATTATGCACATTGTAAATTAGCTCTGTATGAGACGATCAAGCCCAGAGAGGACTACAATATTTAGCTGTCGAATAACAGAGGGACAGTGCTGGTGTCTGAGCACTAATGTCCCAGGTTGAGCCTGCCAGTTTGTGGAGTAGGTTGTTTCAAGTGCTTAGTTTTGCTGCTGTTTTCTTCAGATGGTTGTAGAATGTGAGAATGTATACCATTAAAAACACCTTACCCAAATACATAACCAAAATATGACCCCATGATCATAACTTTTACCTCACCCAAGGGTAGGATTCAGAAGCAGCGATTGACAGAAAGGGTATATGTGATGATGTTATTCTTGTAACTTGAATGGAATTATCAAAAGGTTATGAAAATACAAGAGATGAAAAAATATTTACACATTCTTTAACCAAAGTATGTCCCCATTTTAATTCCTGACCACATGGCTTCACCCAATAGCAGGAGTGGTATTAAAAGAAGGGGTGTATATGATGGTATTATACTCTTTAATGAAGTCGTTACAGAAAGATAAGTGATCAAAATATAAACTTTAATGAAAATATGTCCCCAATAAAATTCTTGATCCCACAGCCCCACATCAAGGCAGAACCAAGCCCCACATCAAGGCAGAACCCAGGAGCATTAGTGACATGAAAAGTTGGAGAAATTATATTATTCCAAACATGAGGTAAAACTGGTGAAAGGGTTATGTAACTAAGTGACGATGGGGTATAAAAATCTGTTTTCAAATTTATCAATAAATCACACATATGTACATGGACAAACCAAATAACAACTGTCCTCATCTAAAGACCATAAAAATCTACCCACTGATGAGTTTTATGCAGAGAAAATGAAAAATTACACCAATTCGATTTTAGAGCAGTGTCTGCTTCAAATACTGACAAGGACGACTCTTAATAACCTTCTATCAATCATATACAAATAAAATCATACACATAACAAGAAAGCTTTATGTTAGCGTATTTAGCATGGGTCCCAACTACGAATTATCCTAAGCAACAAGATGGCTACGTATAAATTATATCTAGCTTATGGAAATATTAATAGCAGCAACTGATTTTGAAATAATAAAATCCAAGTCACATGTAATTAAAGAATCTTAGCCACATCCAATCACATAACTTAATCAGCAACCAATTCAAACATTAGCCATGAAATAAACTTATAAAGAATCCATCCTTTATGATAATAGTTAAAAAGATTCTAACATAATATAATAAAAATGATATATCTCTCTCCAAGAATTTGAAGGTCTAACAAAGATCCATTGAGGCTTGGGATAACAACTAACATTATTTATATTATCTTTTCTTTGTTAGCTCACCATTCACTATTTTGTAACCTGCACAAAGAGTATAGCTACCTATGTCACAGTATGTGTCATAGGGAGAACAATATGTCATTAACTCACACTGTTCTTGTTTGTAGAACAGCATCAATGAAATTGCAGTAAATTCTCAATGCTTAATCATGTTGAGCATTAACTCTAAGATTTAGCATTTTCTATCTTTCACATATTCAGGTAAGGAATAAACACTGGTAATTTATAAACTCACCATCACCTTAAAACAACACATTTAAAAATAAATATTTTCTTGTGAAAAAGATGGGCAGTTTTATAGAGAATTATTAATCACTGATAAATCTTTCTCTTAGACAAGGTAATCATAATGGAAAGCATTACCAACTGCAGCATAATCAGCTTATTCTGTACCATATATAATAGCTTACAAGTCCAATTGCATATTGCACAGACCCAGATCAACCACAACATAAATGCATTAGCTGAACAGGGTCTATGCAGTTTTCTAGGAGTAGTCAGCAGAACAAACAACACAAACCCTGCTCTGCTGGTGCCTTATAAAACAGATCAGAGTCAATGACATTTTCAGTTGGACTCAACTTGTATGCAAGTATATACAGTACCTCTGTTGCTCACAATTGTAAGTTGGAACTGTCGAAGTACAAAAGTTGGAATACTTAAAAGAATTCTTCATTACTCAAATTAAGGGCACAATATGAGCACTGACTTCTGTCTGTTTTATTGATATGTGAATGTTTTTGGATGGATAATTTTGGTCAACTGACTAAATGGTGAATTTAGAGAAAACAACCCTTCACCTGGTTCCAAAAGGATAGCAAGGAAAGAAGTGGGTGGATGGGAGTAACATGCCCATGAATGCAAATATTGTGAGGTTGCATAAATGGCAGGTTGCAAAGTCTGCAAAGCTAAACTAGTGATATTGCACCAGTAGGAGTCAAACAAAACTGGGTGTAGAATATTCATATGAAAAAACTGCAAGCATATTTCATATTTATTGGTGAACATGTCCATAGGATTTCCTTGGATTAGATGAACCAACTTTTGCATTAAAAAAAATGTCATTAACATTTCTTTCAAAACAATGCAGCCAGACCAAGTAAATATTTTTAGGCAATGTGTGAACACACTCCTGTTACCTGTCATGCATATGGGAAGTTTGACCAGACCATGTAAAGTCTTCATTAAAGTGAAGCTATTTGTTATAAAACCTCAGACAATAAATCTGTAATTTCCTCACACATTTTATACTCTGATTAAAATTTCAGTGGACATGGAAACAGGTAAACTCTTCTTTCGCCATAAGGCTTCAAGGCATTAAATATAAGCAATAAAAGATGTCACAAGAATATTAGTTTTAAAAAAAGATATGACTATAGCTGGCACAGATGCCCCTGCCAATAAGGTATAACCAATAAAGCTTTGGTTCAAAATGCAAACCTCAGCACAAGTTTCTAAGTAAAAAGGGGCTGAACAAAATCATTTCAGTAAACTCTAAGCACTAAACTTGACCCAGGTGTCTTGATATTAAACCTCATACCAAATTTCCTTTCAATCCAATAAGTCCTTAAAACGTGTATGTGCAATCAATAGGTTCCTTAAAGCATTTCTGTGCACTCAATAGGTAGGAAATTTTTATCTGATCTATTGTCTGAGATGTTTTGCATAAAGTTAGGTTGCAGCAGTAAATGAAATAATAAAAATGCAGAAGTTATACCTGTATGGATGCTGAATGGTTGGGGATGCCTGTAGATATAGAAATGAGTACTGTAAGTAAGAGAGGAGAAAAATTATGTGTCAGCAGGAAATATGTGTCAATATAAACAATGATTAGTCACAACAAATAATGCCTGTGAATTCATTATTTTTCATGGGATACAATCAACATGGATTTTGTGGTTGTTACAAACCATGAAAAATGTCGTGAATAATCATCTCTCTGTAGAAAAAATAGGATGCCTTCCCTAATTCACATATATAAGTACAATAAAGCCCACCTGGAGATACCACCCCTTCTGCCAACCAAAATTTGTCACTCAAGTAATTAGATATTCACAGCAGGTCTGTGTAAGTGGGCCAGTTTTCAAGGTCAAACTTCAACAGAGTTTAAGAAGGAAAACTATCTATAATTGATGTGTGTGTGTGTGTGTGTATATATATATATATATATATATATATATATATATATAATTTATTCATAGTTTTTGTTAATCTCTTACATGTATATCTCAGAATAATTGTATACTGCAATAAAGACAGACTAGTTGTAATAACAACAGCAGCAGTTCTGATCAGGCTCTGGATGAATATGGAATAGATATGTACCAATTAAATCACAAGACAAGATTAGGTCCTCCAGAAACAGAATAAATTTATTAAGATACAAATTCACAAGTCTTAATTCATTAAGTGACATAACCAATGTGCTACACATAAGATCTCTAACAGTGGCACTTAAAATTTGTGTTTTTAATAATTGTAATATCAATGATGCAACAAATAACAGGAACCTTTAGAATGACCAATGAATCAACTTGTCTGAAAAATCCTTCTAATTTATTTAAAAGAAGACTTAACTCATTCCAAGAATTATGCACTGACCCCAAAGACTACTGATGAAATTAAGTACTCACCATACTACAGTGAAAACCAAGTTAAAAGCTCCCTCATTTTTTCTTTATGATATCTCTCATTTTTTTCTTTATGATACCAAAATTTACTTAGTTTTCACAATAAACAAAGAAACAGTACAAACCTCTGAATCATATGCATCCTTGACTGTTCCTTTGAAGAAGGAATGGTAGATTATACTGGGGATTTACATGACTTCGGTTTGAGACCTGTACTTTAGGTAGGTTTATGGTTTGTAACATTACACTATCTGTATATTTTAAGAAATAATTAACCAAACTCGCCACTTTGAAGGAAGGTTCTTTTTCTAAAAGTAATCTGCACTCTGCCTGCAGACCCCCTTAGCAATCATGGTAACAAAGGAATACATAAAGGTTAATGGTGTTTTTCTCTCTTTTTTCTGATGCTGTAATTCACAGTAATGTCAAAATGTACAATTTGACTAAATATCATGGTCATAGGTCATTCTGAGCAGGATGTCACTTGTGATGGTGCATTTATATATTAAAATCAATGTGTATAATGACTGGGGTCATAAATGACAGCTGGTTGCTCAAGACAGGCTTTAATGTATCACCAAAAAAAGTTAATTTTTCATCAAACCATGAAAACTGCTACCCATAAAAATATATGAATTCAAAGTATCTATTAAACTGACTGTAAATAAGAACTTTAGCACCCACGGATTTTTATCCAAATCAATGATTCTCAATTAAACAACTCTTCAGTGTCCATCATTAAGATCATTACGAAATACTGGATGTCCTGCAGAATGTCTTGCATTTTATAACATAACTACAATGTCTAGGCAGATAAATGACATTTAGACAAATGGCAAATATTATCTGGAAACAAATTTGTAATAACATTTTCAGTTAAAATTTTATGGCAATTCTGAGTAGATGCATTCTCTATTCTCTAACATTTACATCATCTCCACTGCAAACACATTAAATACAAGTCACTCATGTTTTATATTCAATAGGAAGTTTCACTTAAAGAATCAGTAAGTTAAGTATTTTAGAGTTTTCTCCCCACTTTAGAAACATAAGTATTTTTTCCTCACACAGACAGTTTTGACAGTGATCTAGTGGTATATGTTGCATGTGATAACATACAAGAGACATTAGCATTTTAGTAAATCAATCTGCAATATTTAAATAGCAAGATAAATATGTAGCAATGTCCAGTTTAATTAAAGAAAACTCAAGATTTATGTTTGGATAAGATGTAAGATGCCACTATAGCAGGATAGAAAATATGGAAAATTTATCTTCTCATATGTTACAGTTTTGCTGCAGCCCTAAAAAGACGTAACAAAACAATCCATGGCCTCAACCACTGACATTTTTACCATCCCATTCCCCTCCTAATATGTAACAAATCTGAAAATAATACATAATGGTAACATAAGATATAGCCTTTCATGCATCTCTCCTCTTAAATATTACGCCCCCACCCAAAAAAAATTCAACCTATGACCTTGACCACTGATGCCTCAGTTCACCATCCCCTTCAACAATGTCCCAAGCATAGTGGTAAATGGAGTGCAAGTTTAATGCTTATCCATAAACATGTGATATTAGTTTCTTCCCCCATAAAAGTACAAGAAACAAACCACAAAGATCTTGACCTTTGACCTCCATATCAGGTGTGATAATTATAAAAATGTCCTGCATTGTCTGGTGTAAATTCATTTATGGCATTAATAGATATCACTTTTAGATCCAAATACTTCAACTACTGACCACCTGACTAAAATTTAACAACTGCTCTCTGTAATCATTGCCTCTGAGCTCCTTGACTTTAAGTCTCAATGAATATACTAGATACATATATGGGCAAGTCTGATGATGACTGCCTGATGGAAAAGGAAGATAATGCTGTACAGAACACCTTTAACTAAGGACCATACCAAACAATTAGGTTTTGGTCTTGTGGGTTTTAATGTCATTTTGCAGCACATGATAAGCCATATATAGCAGCCTGCATATCTGGTGGAGGAAGAATCCCACAAGAAAAACCACCAACCCATGGTAAGCTACTGGCATGCTTTCTCACATACCTACATTGCCTGAGCCTAGACTTGAACTCATATGAACAAAGGTGAGATGAGAGTTTTCTGTAAAGACATGTGCCTCATGGGGCCCCTGATGCCAGTTAGATAGATGGACACTATGACCACTATGTCTCACCTTTTGTGATATTCACTGCATGTAAAACAAAATATCCAAGTAAAATAAACAAAAATATGAAAAAATTTTAAATTGGTTTAATGGCATGAAAATATAATCAGGTCATCTACACATGCAAAAGTGCAAACAAAACTTTGTTTGTCTATCTCAAGTGCTCTTGGCTAAATCATACAAAGGTTTTTGTCAAAAAGTGCACATCCAAAAAGCTTTAAAATGTATCAACAATTAAACATGTGATATAATGGCATGAAAATCTAATTAGGTCATCCATTTATAACCATGATAAATTGTGTAACACTGCATGGCTCAAATTTAATAGTTTTTTGTATTATTGTGCCAAAACAGATGGACATAACAATGTGCAGACACATGTGCCTATGGACAAAAACAAATCAGTATGCCCTTCTGCCATTTCAGTAGGGTGTTAAAGAAATCACACAGATACTAACACACAACCAGAAGTTCATCTACATTCTAGCGATCAGAATTATAAATGATTCTTAAGGATAAAAAAAAACTATAGTTTTACAATTATTATTAAAATCTTAAACTTTGCAAATCATCAAGAGAAAGTCATACTGAAAACTACAAAATAAAGACAGTGTAGGAAATTTTTTTAAAGCTTTAGACAACGTTAATTTAACATGTAAATATTCTTTTAGAATAAACTAAATCTGTGTTGAAAAAGTTTTAAAAATTCTAAAATGACATAATATCCATTCTCCAAATAGATGAACTTCAATCTGAATTTTACAGAAAAGCTTAATAAACAAATATTTAACTCTTGGTAAATTTTATAAGTAGCACCTGCATAAAAAATTTAATATACTACTCTTAACTGTGAAGGTACATTCTGTGCTTGCAAATTCAAAGCTCTCAGCTCATTCTTATGTTAATGAAGCTATACATATACAGAATTATCCTAGTTAAATTCATTCCCTTACAATGATCTCATATTATAACAGTAGTTACAATAAATAACAAAGCTGCCCCCACCTCCATTTAAATAACCATACCATTTGTAATTCTGTTGATTATATTGTATTTCCACATTATGAGCAATTAACTGTTTTCATTATTACCATTTCAGCAATTTAAACCTTCTATAAACAAGAAATCAATTATTAAGGAAACTTTATCAACAACAATTAAAATAGAAGGGAAACTGAGTATATGTAAATAATTTATCACAGCTTGTACTTGCATTAATCTAATGTGTCCTTATGACATGTCTCTTCAGACCGATTTTTCTTGCACAATTCTGGGCCCAGTTTCATGAAACCTCAATATTTTTCTTTGATTTAAAATTTATTATCATACTAACAACTATAACCTTTAAAAACTTGGGAGTTTTATCTTTGTCAATAGTAAACAAACAAAAAAAGGCTACAAGTAAACCACTCAACTTTTATATTGGACTATATTACACCTCTGTTCAATCACAAAATTATTATGATAAAGTTAATGCTATCTACATCAGGTTAGAATGGATCAGTTTCTAACAGGATAAACAAATATCTACCATTTCACGATGTGTCCTAGTGTCAGAATTTACACACGTTCAATTTCATTATCATTTCCAATATACTGAATAGCTTCTATCCTTTAGACATTCTCAGTCTGAGTATGTCTGACCAAAGTTTTCATCCACAGAGTTACACATAACCATGATTTCCAGAATGCTGTCATGGCATGTGCCCCAATATGTTTAAACTCAATCTGCTAGCAGTTAAAGATTCATACTTTCCAAAGTTTGTTTTCCCAGTGAAGTGAAGTATAAAAAAAGGTAACTAAAAAAACACAACTGAGGCAAGCTCATACTTACCTGCTATAACTGTGTTGATACATTCATACAACAATGACATTGCTGAGGTGCTGCAAAAACAAAAATATATTTAATCTAATAGCACATGCACACATCTCAAAATATAAAAATATTTTTGTTTTTCTCAAAAATACTAGTTATAACTTCTCTGTCCCACTATAATTTTTTGAATCTGAAGGGTAAAGAAATCCATAATATAATATCTTTAAGCAACTTCAACAAGTAACCAAATTATTGCGCCTACATCTTTGTATATGCCGCATTTAGGTATTAAATGCAAGGTCCTGACTGAAAGCAATAGCCATAATCAACATCATACTGGTGGTGGGTGGAATTATCTCCCCTGTCTTTAACTCATTTACAGTAAACTTGGTATAAAACTAAACCCCAGGGAGTCCAAAAATGAAATTGTTATATATACAAATTTCATAATAATAGATTAAAACTATTAGTGCAAATTCAGGATTTTTTGTGAGGTACCAGAGTCAGTGCATTTTACTGCTGCTGCAAAACTTGACATTAAAAACCTAATGAACTGTAATATTTTCAAACAATAAAGCGACAATGAAAGTCTTTTTTTTAGAAATCAACAAAAACTGATATCCCCAACCACAAATGAATGCACATTACATACAGCACCTGAAGACACTGCCATCTTCTTCATAACAAATAGTAGTTAATTCTAAAATAGAGTTTACTGTATATCTTTTCTTCTGTACTTAGTGTACTTGTGTACCCATTCAGGATGACATGGAATTCTGTACATTATTGTTTACATATTATAGAATGTACTCTGGTTTTGTTTCTGTGTACAGCATTACCTGGGGCTGGTTTATCTATATCATTCATTATTTTGATGGAGTGAGTTCAGTTCACTCCATGCTGCATGAGCAAAGTGCTTACGATGGGAAAACCGATATACCCTGAGCACAGGCCGTGCATTGCAACATAGGCTGTGTACATACAGGCTCTTGGTAGTGTCAAACATTACATTACGAAAGGTCTTGTCAGTGAGAGGTCCACTTTATAACGCGATATCTCCAGCTGTAGAGCTGTGAAAGGAGTGAAGGGCTGAAAAGAGTGAAGGAGTGATAGAACAATAGAGTTAAGCTGTATCTTTGTGTTTGCACTGTACTGAAGGTGTTATTTTAGCAGTGCTGCTAATTTGGGTTGGAATATACCCAGTGTGCTGCTATCATTGGTGACATTGGCCCTGAAGAAGATAATGGTTATCTCGTGGTGAGGGACCAAGGCTTCAGGACCAACGGGTCTGCAGGGAACAAGAGGTTCTACGGATCCTTAGAGAGACCGGGAGGGGTGGACCATTTGTGGTGGCTCCTAGACCATCCGGCAGAGCACAGGGGCTGAAATACCTTGTGCTGATGATTTGGATGCCACAAGATACATGTCCCAATTTTTATAATCATTTATCACTATTTGAGTGAAAACTTGTCATTTATCACAATTCAAGTGAAAACTTGTCATTTATTGAGTGAAAACTCGTCCTTTATTGCTGTTTGAGTGAAAACTTGTACAGATGTACCAATCATTTATCATCACTTGAGTGGAAATTTTGTCATTGTTTATGTGAATCATTTTATCATTATTTGAGTGAAATCACTTTGTTTGAACAGTCATTAATCTGTTTCTTTTTTGCATTTAATTTTTGTTCAATATGATTTAATTTTTTTCGTTTAAATTGCCAATTCGTTCCCGTTAGGAATTGCATTATTTATATCATTTATTTAGCTCAGTGTGCATCACTGTTAAATATCCAATATTTGGATTTGTTGCATATGAGTTTGGTCCATGGTTTTGCTTCCTTTAAACCGTCTATAAATAAACCGAATTTTCGTTACCATTCTTAATGTCTTCATTGTGATCTGACCCCAACCCGGTTCATCTTGTTACATAGGAAGAGTGTGTGGGTATGTGATTTGGATTTTTAACGTAGCTTTAACAAGTTTCAGTCACATCGCTACGTTGTCTGCAGTGTGACAGTTAATAGCGATGTCTAGCACTGGGACATCATGCCACAGGCATGTAGCATCATGTCCTACCAGTCACATTATCCTCTCACCAGGCCGACCAGTCATAACACTAACCTCTTAATGCTGAGCACCTCACAGGGCAGCTGCTAGTACCACTTTTATAAGTTTTTGGTATGATTTGGCCAGGGTTCAAACCTGCGGCCTCTCGCATCTGAGGCAGACACTTGAACCACTTATGCCATCAGAGTGGTCTAATTAGGAAGAATTCTGATATATACCCACTTAAGTATAACCAGTAGATATAGGTATTTCTTATTCCCATGAGCTGATTTTATCCTCGAGTCATGTACTTTGCAATAAAACTACCTTATTTTCGTGAGATAAGTCCGTACTTTTCCCAACAGAAGAATGGGTACAGTGCATGCAAAAGAAGCAAATACACACATCCATGAAATATCATGAAATGTTCTATGACTAACATCAAAAATATATTTTCATCACATAGTGAAACATCATCTTTGCCAAGGTTCCAATGTGTTAACCCTATCTATATCTTGGTGAATCACACAGATATTTCAGTACTTTGGGTCTGTGAATTTTGTTGGATGCAGCAGCAAGCCACATCATCCAATCAAAATAAAGTTGTTCAAACTTTAACACTGTTCCTATATGATCGAGACAAGGGAGCACACAAATGGAATGAAAATTTTAACTGATACACCGAACATAAATTGGCTAGAAAACTAATCTATTACTGAGAGTAGTCATGAAGTTTTAGGACTACCTGTGAGGCTGTCCGTACGAATGGCATTACTACCAGAAATTGTTTTCTTCTTCTTAAATCAAGTATTGAAAATAATGAAAGCTTGGTGGGTTGCAATTCTACTAATTTACAAAAGGACAAATGGAAGAATATAACTAGGGAGATTTTGCTGTTCATGGTCCTTTTAACTATTATAAACGTGCTGCTCTAAAAATATCTTTATTTTTCTAAAAACATTTCCTTTATGCTTCACTGAGGATTTTATAGTAATATCTGCATCATTATTTGTGCAATTACTGTGGTAATTTCCTGTAAAAAGCATTTTACTACAAATGAAGCAATATCTAAGGGAGATAACTAACAAGTCTAATCACTGACCTGTCAGTTCCCTCTCCTGACTAAATAAAAATTGTCTGAAGTGCCAATGGATTAATGCTTTCTTACTAGCTTTATTAAGAGCATCAAGTTTGTTATTATGATGAGATATATGAACTATATTTGGTAAAAGAGAATGAACACTATGACACAGGCATGGAGGGACAAAACTCCAAGTCAAAAATGATTTAACATGGCTCATGCAACATGTACCCATTAGCAGCTTTATCTCCGTAATTATAGTATATTAATTCAGTCAATCATAATACTGCAGTTTCAAGTAATCTTTATGAATTTAATACATTCAGTATATCTATGGCGTGAAAACTGTCTTGAACTGATGGATTAAATATAAACAATACAATATCAAACTCTTTAAATAAAAGTCGGCAGTTATCTCAATAAATCTGTACATGGTCTGAACTCATAAAATTTTATGATAAAATATAAAACTATTCCTCAAGAACAAATATTGTTGTTTACAAAAACAAAGTTAGCATACACCCACCTGTGAATAAGATTTGTTAAAGGTTCAATCAATTTCTTCCCCAGCCTTGGCTCTAAAGGTGTCAATGCACTGAACTAGAATAAATAAATAAAACAATTACAGAGAGAATTCAATTGATGAAAATCATGCTTAAACTCAGTGGCTGCTGCATGAAAATGGAACTGTTGGAAATATATACTAAGTAGTAGAGAGACAGTTTGAAACATATGCAGACCTGCCAACCCTGATGAGACCATCTCAGTAAGGCAGTTGATATTTTTCCAGTTTTTAGCAAGGTGTAACAAAATATCATAAACTGCTAATGTAAAGCTGGAAAACATATTTAAAAGTTTGTTATTCGAAACATGCAGCAATGGTAAACATTATGTTCAACTGAAAAGTTTGCAAAGTACATGTAAACCTTATTTCCACTAGTAGCATTGCACAAACTTCAGCTCCAAACCCTATGCAGCTTAATGGCTTATTGCCATCTCTCAACTGGACGTAATTCTTGGAATTTTTTTCCATTTCACACGAAATAATAATCATATCACTCACCAGGAGACATACTCAAACTGACATAGAATGTCCAATAAACGTAATTGTGTCCCTTCCTGCTTTTATTCACAAGAATCTGAATATTCCTTTTTATTCTTCTGTGCTGATTATTAACACTTTATGAGGTTTATTTTCCCTTTCGTCTTCAACATGCATCACTTACTGGACGCCATTTTTTTAAAAATTCTATAATCAACAGTTAGATCATGCTGATGCTCTGCATGAAAAAATATATGCAGTTTAAAGTGTCAGAGGTACTGCTGTAAAGTTAGTCTGGTTCCCTGACTAACTCCACTAATTTTAATATGATACCCTGATCTAAATCAAACATGGAGGAACCAAATTCCAATTATCCGAATTTTTCCAGCAACAATCATATTCCATAGTTTTTGCTTTTATTACATACGTCTATATTTTAAGGGTCATTTTTGTTAAAACATATGGAAAAATCATAAGGGTTGGCAGGTCTGCATTAGCCTCAGTAAACTATTCATAATGAAAAATAAATTTGTTTGTTTTTACTTTCAATAAAGTCGTATTTATTTAATTTGCAAAGCACTAAGACCACAATCTACAAAGTAACAATACTTGACACATGTATATCATGCGAACTGCTGAAAACAGTTGCTAGATATTCAGTTCAATTCCCTTTCAAGATAATTTACTTGAACCTCTTACATCTTGGTGACTGTATGATTATAACAATTCAAAGCTTTCATACACTGCTATATCACAGTCTATCCTAATGCAATGCCAGCATCAGTTATGCACCAGCAAGAGCTTAAAGATGACAATATGTGTCTTGATCTATAACATTTTTAAATCAACATAACATAAAAAGCACCAATGCACTGCTTCCATATTATTCAACAAAAACTAAAGATCATATCATCTAGACAGACTACAATGTGCATCCTGAAGAAACAAATAGTTTTAGAAAATTTCTTTTAGCTCATACTCACCAATTTGATGATTTTGATTAGAACCCAGTTATTAGAAGATGATGTCATCAATTTGAAAAAGAGAGGAGCTAAAGACAAGTAGTTCTTGGGATTTTTCCTGGCTAACTCACAGATGACATTTACTGCCGCTGACTGGACACCTGCAACAAATATTTCTGAATATCACAAAATACAACCAAAGCTAGCATTCTCAAAGCTTATATAAGCTAGCAAGACCTGTTTTAAATTTGACCTAATATGGAATACTGACATTTAAGTGATTTGCACTTAAAATGTAACACTAACTTAGCAGCTGCCTCCTTTATGAAGACGGAGTCATAAACCTTACCAAAATCAGATTCTTTCATTAATTTATTGGACTATTTTCAGGACACTCCTGCCTAGAAAAAGACTAATTCATACATAAGTTAGTGTTCCATTATTTTCAATCTGCCTTTGGATGTGACCTTTTCAGATCACCTAAATTCTAAAGATCAAAATTCACTTTTGATACCCTAGTACTGATGGGTACCTGCTTGCAAAACTTGGGTAGTCAAGTTAGTCACCTATAATATTACTCTGGGTGATTTCTGCATGTGAAAGACAAAAAAAAGGGTACAATGTGTGCATAAGAAATCTAGAAAATTTCTAACAATCAGAGAGAAACTTTACCTGGGTCTGCATCTTCCAATTTTTCTTTCAATCTTGGAAAAGCTGGTCGAAGTGCCTCTGGGAACTTTAGAAACACTTTGTACATGATTAGTACAGCCTTCTTCCTCAGGTATGGACGAGTTGATGTCATCTAAAAGATAATTACTTGATGAAAGTTAGTTGATGAATCACAAATGCTTGATATTCGTTGGAACTTTTAACAAAAAACAAAGCCTGAGAAACACGACAGTTATGAGCTCCCTTTGCATCAATTTGGTGCGCAGTCCAATTCCTTAGGGTTTTCATGAATGAAAGGTAAGTGGGTAAAGATCAGATGTTTCCACCACCTCAAACTACCACAAGCATCTCCAAATACTGACAGTTAAGACCACTTGTACAATTGTGTGAAAAATCACGAAAATTTAAAACTTGAACTAGGAATGTGCACTTGTTGCCCCTGTTATGTCAGACCTTTAACCCTAAACAGCACAGCCAAATTGAGAAAAATATTCAGTGTAACTATCAGTATCAATGGATGTTAACATTATGCATGATTGACTTCTCGGCTTGTAATTTCTGATGCTAAGAGGTATGTACAATATAACAGTACAACCTTCATTACATGTACTCTTGAGGTGATATGAAAGTACAACAAATAAACTATAAAGACAAGACAGAAAATGTGCCCCTTATCTGAAGGCATATGCAAGAAGCTCACTAATTATACATCCACTTAAATATACGTATGTCATAAGTTTCCCCTAAATCTTCAACCAAAATTAAACTTTCCAAATCATGTTTGCAGCAAATGTGAAAAAGTGGAAAAAAATAAGTTTCTAATCAATTTTGAAAAAGTTTAGACTGTCCTCTATGAAACAAGAAAGAACATTAGAAACAAAAATTAATGTTCTCTGTTCACATCAGACACATGTACTCACTGTTCACATCAGACAGCTCGCTAATTATACATCCACTTAAATATCTATATGTCATATGCATCACCTGAAATCTTCCACCAAAATTAAACCTTCCAAAGCATCTTTGCAGCAAATGTGAAAAAGTGTACAACAACAAGTTTCTAATTAATTTTGAAAACGTTTAGACTGTCCTCAATAAGAAAGAAGAAAGAACATTAGAAACAAAAATTAAAGTTCCCTGTTCATATCAGACACATGTACTGTCTGCCAAGAACAATGATAATGGGGTTTCCTGAAAATAAGTTTCAAAACATAAATCATTTCTATATGGCAACTAAAGACCTACAAAGATCTGGTGACATATACAGGTTATAACATAACATGGAATCCTCTGGAAAAAGGTGCACCAGCTTTTCTACATGTGGTACTTGCCAAATTAGCACTGCTCATGTACAGACATGTATCTCTGACTTGTGCAAATATTTAGGTAAAAGGCAAGCTATTATTCCCATGAAATGTGTTTGCCATTTAGTTTGTAGTTTAGTGAACTTTTAACTACTTTAGCTGGTGTGAATTCTTATTTACATACTGTTTTCAGCGAGTTCATTGTTAACAACAACACTGCCTCACCCATGTTTGAAAACGGTGGATATGAATCTGTGCAAATATGTAATGGACATATATGCCACACCTCTCAAGTGCTACAACTTCATAAAACAGTATCTCCATTATTTTCTAATGTGCAAGTCAACCTTAATATCATAACCTTACCAGTGTCATTAAGTCATTGGCCAAATCTCTTGCCAAGTCGGGGGTGATGAAACATGATAAACCATTCAGGGCTACTCCAGCATCATATATATTCTGGCTGCTTAGGTCCTATGTGAGAGGAATAAAAACATATGACATGCTTTAATTATCACTGGTAAGACTCAATTTTATGACAAATCAATGCAGCTAACATTTCCAATTGAAAAAAATGTCTTTACTCTTATTAACCTTTTTCCAAATTCTACAATAACCCTCATGTGATTCTACTTTAAATTTTAAGAACCTGAAAAAATAGCATCCTGAAGAAACAGAGGCAAGGAATATCACTCTCCAATTTTTATATAACTTATGTGTCTCAATAGCCCTTGCTATGGGAGGACCTACAACTCTCAACCTACTTCTCTAAATTCTGACATGTGACACATCACTAGTTCCAGTGATGTAAAGTTTACTATTAATTAACTTAAGGATTACATACATTTACAATTCAGTTATTAAAACATTAATTTCATTTCCACAATTCTAATTATTAGTATCCATATATGTCAAGACAATTTCTGAAATATTATTTCCTTGTTAAAACTTTACTGAATAGACCTTCTATACCTACATGTAAAGATGCTGGCTCAACAAAACTAAATACTCCACTTAAGATAAAAACTTGCATTAAAAAAACACTATCTGATGGACATCATACACAATAGAGCTGTAGCAATGCCAATTATATGGTAAATATGTATATGCTTCATATATCTAGTACTAAGGTCAAGAAACATACCTTTCTGATCATGTTGGTTGTTAGCATCAGCACATCTGTACTTTCATTAAAGCACTGGGATGCTGCTAAATAGCCAATCCTCTGAAATGAATAAAGAATGTAACAAACTAAGCACATCAGATAACACTAAGGATAATACATGTCGCCTACACATCTATCAAGCCAACATTCCTAAAGAAAACAATATACATATTTTTAAGATAATCTTTAATGACATGGGTTTCTTTTCTTTTAATATTTCTTCTGAAGTGAGTGAAATGGTAATGCAGATGGCAGAAAGTGAAAAAAGGTGAACAGGAGGGAATTCTTCCATAATGGTTCTTACATGCAGATTTAAGATCTTACAAAAAAGAGCAGCAAGGGTGATTTTAAATGTCAAAAACATTTTAACATCTAAAATATTTCTTTTGAACATTCTTCCATGGATGCAAATCAAGGATTACACTAATTTTAGAAAAGCTGCTCTAACTTTCAAGGCATCTTAATGGCTGTTCCATTTAAATATACATGGTATCCAGCGAAGGCAGTTTTTAAAAAATATATGCCAGGGTACTCTGATTTCACAGAAATAAATTATATTAAAATGATAAGAGAAATCTAAACTGCATCTATGGGTGAGTAACCTACTTAAAAGTGCCTTTCCTGGGTCCCATGTATGTTTTAATGGAACAGCCCTAATATTTTCAAGTCAGAAGGGACATCAGCACAAGCAGTACACAGACAAATGAAAACAATAATATATATAGACATATACAAAATAAAGAGAGTTTTATGGAATAGTTTGCATCATAAAATTAACAGACACCCAGTGTTTCAGCTTTTAAGAAATTATACCGCTACAAATTATTTAATGAGTAATAGTGATTTTATAACAAACAGGGCTTGTACATTGTAGCTGTGATATATATGTTAACCTTGTTTAGCTCATATTAACTTCTATTTGTATTCTTTTATTAAGTACATGGTAGCTTTGTAAAATCTTTGTATGTTTGTCTTAACTGCATGGCCATAACATTAACTAGTGGTTATCTAATTATGTCACCTTGCATAAATAATAGTAAAATAATAACCAGGGAAGGCACTTTATTAAAAAGATATGTTAGGGCACTCTATATATTCAAAGAGTTCATATAGAAGCAACAAAAATTTCTAAATTGTATCTATGAACGACTACTCCACATTAAAAACTGCCTTCCCTGGGTCCCAAGTATATTTTACTGGAACAGCCCTTACCTATTGGACAACATTTTCATCTGAATTTCTGTACAAGTGAGAATATAAATAAGAGACAAGGTAGGAATATTTAAGTTTTATAGCTGCACTTTGTTAAATATCCATTATACATACAACCAGTGCAGACTCAAAAGTAGTAAGATTAGCATGTTATTCAACATGTGCTACCTATTCCATGAAAAACTGTACACAAGGAAACTACTTGGAAAGCTAGATCTAACTGATGACAAATCCTGTCACTGATGTCATTTAAGGTGGCAAGCACTATTATGTACCTTTTTCTGCAGAATAGCAAAAAAAAATTTATAATTATTACATCATAATATTGTCATCACTGTCAATGTTATCAACAATCATAATCACCATCATCATTTTCATCAATGTCATCATCACTAATGAAGTCTTCCCTCTCTACTAGATCAACTATGATTATCCCAATATAATTAATTACCTTAAATGTGAACTTTGTGGAGCTCATCACTTCAATGATATTAAAGGCTGCCCAGCTGATATCATAACCCAGCATTTGAAGCTGAAAAATTTATGTACTTCATTATCTGACATGTAATATACTGACACTTTTCTTCTATTCAATAAACTAGAACTGTAAGTAAGCAAGTGCTTAAGGAACAACTCAGGTTCTAAAAGCAATAATATGACAACAGCTTATTCCAGTTCTAAAAACAATAACCTGACAAATGCCTATTCATATTTGACAGAAATTCTTGCTGTGATACAAATACATATCAAGTTGCATGACAACATCAAAACAGTTCAGGGAATATTAAGTAAACAAAAGTGTGACGGGCAGACAGACTGATAAGTGGATTAAAATATGTTGCTATTCCCATTTGTTTTGAAAGTATGAGGTGCACTTGTGACTAGGCAATGCTTACCATACAAAAATAGCAACATATGTATGAGCAGTGATAGTCTCATTATCATGCATTAGCACTATTGTTCAAAACCTCCCAGAGGCAACCCAAATATTAAGTTTGCGAGGATGTTCTGGAGAGTTGCCAGGATTTTTTAGGGTGGCAAACCTTATCAAAATGTGGAAATGGGGTCATGAGGCTCATAAAAAAATATTTTTTAGTTGATGGCCCAAAAAGGTTGCGAACTACAGTAACTGCATTGTTATATCAGTACAATAACTTAATGTGCATGATGAAGGTATATTTCAGTATGCAACCAGTATTCCAAAATCAGCTTACTATTACATGTGCAATACAAGAGATATGATGCAGTTTCTTTTAAAATGACAATTACAACTAAAACAATTGAACACGATAATTATAACATTTCATTTTCAGCTAAAAATTTAGCAAAATACTAAATCCATTGTACTATATGTCATGGTCATGTACCTGATGTGCTGTCATCTGGTAAATTCCCATAAACAATTCTTCATAACATTTTATACAGTTATGTCAGCATCCTGAACTACCAAATTTTTGCCAAATCTCACTTACCTTACTTTACAATTATTCCCCAGACCCCAATGCACCTCCAAATAAACTGATTTTCACTAGACTTACATAGGCCAGCTTGCTGACTGCATTTGCCTTCACTGCAATATTGTCCTGTCGCAGCTCTTGTTTGATCTCATCTATACACTCAGCCACATACTTGGCCTGCAAAAAGGAAAGAGATGCTGTTAGTGAATAAACTAATATATCTATTTAAGTAAAATACATTTCAAACTTTGAAGGCCAGATTATGATCATAAAAACTCTGGGCTGCAGTCAGAGATGGAGTATCCATTTTCAGCTAATCAAAAAAGACCGTCTTGAAACCGCCTCAGCACAAAACTGAACTCATGCATGCTCAATCCTATTGTTCTCAGGGGGGGGCTGAGTACCTAAGTGATCTCAGGCACTCAAAAGGTGACTGACATCTCCCCCCTGTCTGCATGGGATTGAGTCTCTGCTCGGCTGATGTGGGTACGTGACAGATGTTGCCAGTAGTTTCCCATGGATCCGTGGTTTTCAAGGATTACGCCTTCACCAAATATACTGGCTGCCATATATAATCAATCATGTGCTGAAAAATGGTGTCAAACCTACAAAACCAAACCAAAGTAGCTTCTTGTGGGTCGGTGGTTCTTACTCGATCAAATATACTGATCACAATGATATAATGTGCTGAAAAATGGCATTAAACTCTTAACAACCAACCAAGCAACTATTCACAATACTGGAAGTGCTGCATATTAGCCCAGTTCATTCATTCCTTAATCCCACCAAGCTATTATGCATGCATCAAAATTTACATTCATATGTTATTGTTCTTACTTGCAAAAGCAGTAACTTCTAACCCTGCCAAATTAAATAGTACACACACATACACACACACACACACACACACACACACACAGAGTTCAACCAGCATCACCCTGAAAACTTTTTTTTACACATAAGATTTCAGGGGGCACTGAACAGAGGTATTTTAGAGAGCATGAATTTTGCTTACTAGGTAGTTAAGTCATTTATTGTCATCCATTCCTCTATGCCTCTGATAAATGGTAATTTGCAAATAATACTACCCAACACCTACTGGACTGGTAGAGACCATTTTCAATTTAATGGCAAAACAGTAACTGCCACAATGAATTGATTACCTTCCAAAATAACATGCTACAATCACTAAGAATATGTACCCTTTTCTTTAGAACTAAATTGCAGAAGGAAGATGAAGTCAATCTAGCTCAAAACATTAAAACTTGTATGTCAAGACAGCAATAGCATATACAGTGAAATCCCATTGTAACACAACAGCCTCATCCAGACAAATTAGTTAGCTAAGGAAATATTGCATATATATCTGGTTAGTTAAGCAAGACAAGGGCTGGGGAGGGGGAAAGTGGTGCATATTAAACAAGAAACACTTGTATTCTGGCATGAAAAGTGCTCGAATTTAAATCTGTAATGGGTATTGATATCATAATGTTCTTAACATGATCAATTCTGCAGGTGTTAATCTGCCTCGATCAAGCTTGGGAGTAAACCATTCAATTTCATGGATAAAGAGAGACCACTGAAAAACTGTAAAGTCATTCTCTAAAAGACCATAAAAAAATAAATAAAAGCAAGTCATATATTCAAAGGACCTTATTTGGATAACTATGAAACAGGAAGTAGTATGTTTGATTGAACGTGAAACAGCAAAACCATCCATCCCAAAAACTTAAATGGTTCTGTTCAGTCACTGTTCAACAACAGTATATATAATATAGGTGTTACACTTGGGGTGGGAGGGGAACCAATATATGGCAATAACCAAACCAGCTCCTAAAAACTTGAGTGATAAACTTGTTTCAAAAATGACATTGTTTGGAGGATAGTTATGCATCATGGATGAATGAGCAGGCATTGTTGGTCTGTTGTTTTTCCTTAAACAGGTAGTTAAATTAATTCATTATCCCTACATGCTATGATTTTGTGCTGTAAGGCTGTAACCATGTTCTGAGTTCATTATGTTAAAATCATTCATGACACACCAAAGCAGGCAATATCACAGAAAAGGAAAAAGATGTAGTTCTACAGTGATACCAAATAATGTCAACTCTCTATTAAAGTTAAAAAATACAGCAGGGAAAATTTTTTTGAGACAAGATTTATTATGAATGAAAATTAAGAGTTTCAAAACCAGAATTTGTAACCAGATTTTTAGAATTTTTGCTTTTGATGTAAACTGTAGTTGCTGTTTTACGCTTAATGCCATTTCTCAACACAAAATAAGCTATAAATGGCAGCCAGTATAACTGGTGGGTGAAGAATCCCTGTAAGAACCACCAACCCACTGGAAGCTATTGGCAAGCTTCCTCTCATACCCACATTGGTAGAGCCCTAGACTCAAACCCATGTTGAAAGAGATGAGATGGCAGTGATCAGTCAAGGCAAGTCCTTTAGTCCACTCTACCACCTGGGATCCTGGTCTAAACTACACATAGATAGATGAACATTTGCAACAAGCTATGTAAGTTTGAGAGGACAGAACACATAGGTCATGATTTCAATAACAAAATAATAAAGGAAGAAATGTCCAATTTTCACCCACCTGCACACAATAAAAGACTAAATATTCTTTCATGTATGTCAACATGGTAGGAATACCATGGTTCATTATTTTAAGATACAGTGTATGGTGGAAACAGTTTTTGTTAGATTCAGTATGTTTATAGAATTTGCATCCCAAAAATTCAACAGTTGGTTCATTTAATGCTTTTAATAAATTGATCAAAATTTGGAATAGCATTAAATGCAAATTTGCAATATACAAATAACCTTTATTTCAGTCTTAAGTCCTACCTGGCAAACTTTCATGCATGTGTTTTGTTGTTATTTTTTTGTACAGTTGCTGACAATTTTTGGCTCTTCTTCTGCATGTATTTCTCATTTGCTTCAATTTTTCTGGCTCTTATTTGCAGCTTTTAATTCCTTACAAGTACATATTCTGTTCATTCCATAACATGTATGCTTCTATATAGATACATGTATGTGTGTGTGTGTATATATATATATATATATATATATATATATATATATATATATATATATATATATATATATATATATATATAAAATGGGTAAAATTATGTAAAATTGTGAGGATAATATATTGTTTGTGGTACATGTTTTAATCTGTAATGTATGTATTCTATTTTAGCTTGACTGCATAGCAACATGAATAGATTATTTAGTGCAGAGGTAATTAAGTGTGTGTGTGTGTGTAGACAGGTTATGTTAGATGCATGCCCCAATCACCACCACCATCACCCAAAAAACCCAAGTAGTCTTTATGGAAGCATATACTTTATTAAGTCTTAAAAATTATTTGTTAATGTATGTACTACTTTACTAACAGAATGTATCTTTGCAACTTGTCTATGCATATTCTGTTAAGTCACATAAAATTATGTGTTAATATGTGTACTGCAGTGTTTCATCTAGGGCTACAAGTCTGAGCCCAAATTCTGCATGCTGTCCAAGGTAGGGGGTCAAACTGAGTGAAAAACAAACCCTGGTGTCAGAACAGGGGGTGACAGGAAACACTGCTGTACTGGTTCCATACAATTATGTTGATTATTTGTATTATCCCTAGTATTAAAGAAAGAAAAGAAAAAAAACCCTGCACAACAGCATGTAGGTTTTGTTATATTTTAAGCATGTGCACAGACTTAAAATAAAGATTACTTGACATGACATTGTAATCCTTTTTTTACATTTTTTAAAATGCAAAAAACATATATTCTGACTGCAGTTCTAAAATATTCATACCCTAATTGGAATAACACTGTAACATATTTTACAGGTAAATGATTGTGATATACATGTGTACCAGTATGATAATTGCCTTGGACATATTTATCTGTTGTACTGGAAATAAACTAAGGTTATCAGAGATATGTTATGATCAGATAGAGAATGTATATTAGGTACATGCATCTCCTATCTGGAGTAAACAATAGTGCTTATTACAAGTATACTTACATTTAGCAAATATATTCAATGCAAATTAATAAAATTACTTGTGGATCTTAATTATTTGTGGATTCTGAGCATAATTAGGAATAAAAACAAAGCAATTATGGTCAGATTTTTAGTAAAGTACAAAGGACATAAATCTCTGTCACGACAAACTTTAACAAGACCAAGTGACAAAAACAAAAAAATGACTGATGGTGTATCCCTTTAGTACACAGTTATAATGCTAACAAGAAGCTGGCCCTAGCAGATACGCCAAGCCTGCTCTAAACTTTGGTAATGGGTGCTATATTCCAAAAAATATGAAGAAGATGGAATCAAATGGTACTGCAATAAAGAGAGTATAAAAAGCCTTTTTTAACACTGAGCTGAATCTAGTGTGTGGACAAAATATGTGTATGGTATGCAATGGGTTTTAATCATACACGAGGACAATCCTAGCCATATAACACTAACGAAAAGTTCCCAAAATATAAAGGTAAAATCTGCATAAAAAAACTTTGAACAAACTCATCCAAGTATACAAAACATGCTGTCTTAAAAAATAAAAGATAAAAGGCAAAACTGTTACAATTCCAAAAAAGGGATAAAAAATAAAAGATAAAGGTAAAAATTACAAAACCTCTTCAAGTATAGAATCAAACTTTATTATATAACCCACATTCTTTTAAAATGTAAATGATTTTCTCTGGTGGTATATGATAAGAAAGCATCTTAATTGACCCTGAAAAAGCTTCTGCCTCAAAGGATGGAAATGAATATTCTCAACAAGAATGTACTTTGTTGTCAAAAGACACTGTCTAGGTATGCACTTTGCTCAAGCTTCACTACTCAGGATTGAGCCCATGGACATCAAACAAAGCACAAAAGTTATCAGTATCTCAAGTTTCCTCCAAGGCTAGCTCAAAACAATGAGTCATGGAACACAGATTTACCACCACATTGCCTGAAAAACTGACCCAATGCAAAAACTTCACTAGACATATGACCAGAAAAGGTTTAAAACTGTTTTATCACAGCTGTGGTGGGATAAAACAAAAAATAACAGCTCTATCCATTTGCTGTATCATATCCATTAACAACATTCAACAATATTTATTTATTGAGAATTCACTCACTTTTGTGTCCTTCAGAGTTAAAGCATAATTTGTATCCTTACACCAGCAGTCTCAATCTCGAACCACCCTGAGGGCCGCATGAGGGCATTTTTGATGGCCCAAGGGCCACACCACCTTTGTTATCTCTCCTGACACCTTGTGATGCCAATCAATTTGCAGGCCACAGGATATGGCTTGGCTAGCCACGTGTTTGAGACCCCTGCCTTATACAATTTGAAGAATTTCACAATAAAATGCTACAATTTGCTTAATTTTGAGTCAAAATACCTTCAACTCACAAGAAAAACATTATGTGAAAATAGTATGTTGCTTCTTAATTACTGAATTTAATCAACAGAATCTGTTATTCATACCATACAAACTGTGGTGTAAATCAGAATATAATAGTTGCTCTTTTCCTATTTGCAATGTGCTGACTCATGAAATAAAAATTGACAATCAAATCAAAATGCAAAGGAGGTTTTATTTCTTTAATTTAGCCTTTATTTTTCTTTAACATTCATTACTTTTATTTCAAATATGACATTTGAATGTTGGTATGAGTAAAAAGAAAAGAACAACCTGGTGTTTAAGAAATGAATTAGTTCAACTATTGCACATTTAGACACAACTTCTTCATTTGGATCATCTTCAATATATCTGGCTCAAAAATGTGTAATAAATGCAGCAGGATAAAGGGTTTTACCACTATGTTGCATCAATAGTCTCTCAATCATAACTTGTATTATCCATGATTCAGTCCTCTGTGACATCACATGAATTTGCAAGTTGTAAATAAACTTTTACATGCCAGATGAACTATATCATGCATTGTGCAATATGTCAACATAAGCATTTCATTCAGGAAGTATAATGGCCAACAATGAGCAGAGTTACTGTGTCCGTCAACTATACAAGTCGCAGAATTACATTTTCTCTGGTCATGACCACAGCCATATATACTTGGGCTCAATATCATTACAATTTTTCTACTGTTATGAAGTTATTGGCTGAATAGCACATGTTAATGGACATGTAAAGGGATGGACACAGTTGTAATATTACAACTGACTTAAGATGTGCATATATTTAAAACTGGGCAACCAAGTGTCTTATAGTCAAAGCCCAGCTATACAACCAGCATCCACTGTTAAGGGATTACAAAAGGATATTTGCCACGATGCACAATCAATAAAATGGCTGTCTACATAAAGTCAAAACTGAACTTTGACATTGATGATCACATACCTAGCAAGAAATCCAATGCTAAATTTTGAACAATTACACACTTATTTTTTAAAAATCAACATTACCAAAATGCTTTGCAGGGAAACCATGTCTTTCAGTCAAGTTGTTAGATGGGCAAGCATGCTTTTGAGAACTTGTCTGCCCATGTATTGTATTCATGGCTGGATCACATTTCAATAACCCTTTTAACGTTAAGTTTCACAACAACCAATAAAACCATGAGAGTGAATTTACATAAAGCAAAATATTTATAAACTGTACAAGTACTAAATGTTAAATAGAAAAAATCTAATATAACAATAATTTATGTCAAGAAATATATGAGCAAAAAAGCTGTACATTAAGGGGAAATGGATTCTAGTCTACTTGCTATCTAAGAAAATGAAAACCTGAAACCATTCTCAATGAACTAACTTACCTCATAGTACTAGAGAGACATGAAAAGAGTCGCAATGCATGTATGCAGTTAATAGTTCATTAGTTTCTAAAACCAAAATCAATATTCATAACTGATTTTACAACTCGGACACATTTCTTTCAAAGATTCCATTATACTGCATGGATTGTATGAACGAGGTTCATAAATTAAAAGAGCAGTCAACAGCAAGAATACAATATTGGTCAAATGATCATAACACCAAGGCTTGCACACATTGTTTTTGGTGTTAAGACTGTCTTTAACATTTAAAGCAAACATGCAACCTAATGCCATGACTTTACAATATTCTAACAATATTTTCAAGAGAATGGTGGTAGTTCAATAACATCATTTTTGTTATTTAATTATTTTATGTGCATTAAATGTGGAGTCAGTAATCAAAATATAACCTGACAGTCCAAATGCATCATCAGGAATTCAGCAAGGGGGTGTGACTGCCTCATTGTTATGATAAACAGGTGCAACCACTTCAATAGTTCATAAAAATATTAAAATAGGAGTGCATTTTCATAATAATCTCTAAATATATCTACTCTTCACTTTATAAAGAATATTTTGGTGAAATTATGCTTCATTCATTTCTTTCCAGACTGAAATTTCTGCACTGGCTCAGTGGTCTGTAAGCCTGACTCACAACCAACATGACATGGGTTCAAACCCTTATATCCCATCAGATTGCATCGGCTACTATAATGCATGCCTGGGAAAAGCACTTTACTCCATCACCACTAAATGACTTCTACGTTTTTTTGTGCCATAAAACACATCAATGACCTGGGGGCCATATAGAAGGTGTAATCATATGTGCTCCACCTCCCTTGCTATGCCCGTATATTACTATGGCTTTAAGTTATGAATTAGGCTTTAATTTATTTCTTAGGTTCAGCTTTATATAATTTAATCATCGGAAAATTTATATCAGACTTTACATTTGTATATTCCAAGCACAATCAGCTTCTAATGCTACAGGTTTAAATTAAGTATATTTGCATGATGCAAATTGAACAAAATGGGCTGTGTACATAAACTGAAAATTAACACAACTTTTGTGAATGGCATATTCCTAACCTATGTTACACATACCAATCCTCAAGGTACATAACTTAAATTTCTGTATAGAAACTAGTTTTCTTATTTCAATCAATAACTTGACCTTTTGACCCCCAAATCAAAAGAGTTCTTCCTTACTTCATGTGCAAGTAATAACACAAAGTTTGGTAATTAGGTGGTGAAAAACTAAAGTTATTATGCAAAATTTTCTTCTTTCAGTCAGTGACCATCACCAGTGTTTCTGAGCCCTAAATCAATTGGATTTGTCCTAATCACAAATGGAAGCCACCCAAAAAGTCTGGTAACTGTAGATGGCAGACAAGTCACTGTGTGGAAACAAAGTTGGTGACAGATTAGGGTGAAACCATACATCTGTGCCATGTATCGATACACAGCCTACAATATGATACATTGTGGACACATATACCTTGATGGTCTTTCCATCTTTAGAGCATCTATCAGTGGTAGGTGGCGCCCTTTTCTATGTGCTGAATACTGGTTGTATTTCCAGAATTACTTAGCATCTATTTATATGCCATTCTCATCAATGACAAGATAACAAAAATACATTCAAACAGACTACCTGCTAGTTGTCACTGAGTCTTAATCAATGTTTTAGGTCATTTAAGGCAGGCTCCATTTATCAGCTGCAGGACTCACTTTAGCCACAATGCCCTTTGTCTGGCACTACACGGATGCTTAAAGAACATCTTCCTACCAATTTCATTTGTGACTTAAACTAGGAACAAAGTTATCATCAAAATAGAAGAAATAATGCAGTTAACTTGTGCAAATAAAATCTCATCTAGAACAAGTCTGGGAGTGGGAGTGGGAGTGGGATAGATACTGACAAAATCTATCACAATGTAGCTCCTGCCTGATATAGGGCTGAGAAACAAATCAAAATAAAAACCTCGCATAAAAGTAGTAATTAAATGAGTCAAATACTTCACTATACATGTGGAACACATTTGGAATGTATCCCTTATGCTGAACATGATGTTTGGGTAAGATATCAACGTGGGTAATGGGGAGGGGCCAAGAGATTAAAACCACATCACTTATATTAATTTGTAGAAGTTGGCAAGTGTTCTCAACTGTCTTTTTCATTTAACTAACAGAAATAAGTGCATGTGTCTATGACATATGTCTCAGATGAATTCTCAATTTAAAGAATAACAAGGCAAACGACTAATAATTACTAATGACTGCTGAAGATGAAATCAGTTGCATACTGTATCATTTTGCATCGATTCTCTATATCTTGTATTAACATCTAATGGTACAGCAAAAATACTGATGCATTGATATAGTGATGAATCATTTCAACCCTAGTGAAAGATGCATGGCCAACATCATTCCATAATATGCTCAATCCTATAAAAACAGGAACTGTGACATTCATTTTCACATAATTTGCAAGAGAACCAATACCAACTTTAGAATAAATGATGAATCAATTTATTAAATAGAAATAACATCAATAATTACTATGCAACCAGGATTTTCAATCCAAGACCATCCAGTCTCTAGTGAGTGTAGTGATGAACACTAATGACACTTGCATTACCTTCAAATCCCCTACTGAATCTTGTTGAATTTATGTTTGAATTGTAGCAATTGCAACATTGTGTACCAAATAACATTAAAAGGGAAGAATTGGACAAATGAATATTGTAGTCCAGGTTTGTGGAAATTTTCTCAGGGTTTATGATCATTTTTTTAAAGTCACTGGCCCTGGACCCGTCTAAAAGAATATTTCTTAGCACTGAATTACTACTTTTTGCGCATTTTTATGTCCTTGTTGCTTTCGTTTCTTTTAATTCGGAAGGAGGGTGGGTTCAAACAAACGTGCGGGTGAACGAATACATGACCACGTCGACGTACACATTAGTATACTGAAATCAATACTCATTTTTATTGTTTTCGGAGGATAAGAAGGCTCGTTTCGGTCAGCTCATAACTTTTGCATTTTGCCCATTAGTTTTATGACAGGAGTAAAACAAACTTCGATCTTTATCCACTGTCATGGTGACCAATACAACCAATGCCAGTGGCCATCATCGACATTATTGATCTGATTGCTCCTGTAACTGTCAGTGTCAACTCACTTCATTATCCTTGTGGTTCCGAATGCCCCGAACTAGGTCCTGCATGTTTTTATCCAGAACCCTTTCCAGGGTCCCTTTCATTTTTTTCAGCGCCATACTTAAGGTCCTACACCGTTCGGACTTTAACCATTACAGCTGTTCTGAAAAAAAAGACGTCAAAATAATTATCTCAGATGCCAAAGTAGGTGTCACTTAAACATAGAAATCCAACATGGCTTCAGCTTTGATCATGTGACTAGTTGACGTGTAACCTATAATTCCTCCACAACAGCTGCTTGATTCCGGACCTGATTTCGAGAAAGTGCAGGAAACAGAGCTAATCCACGCATAAATTTATTTTCTTGTTTATATTTTCATAAAATAATTGCCATCGATTTTACAATTTTTGGTGGCACAATAATCCCCCCCCCCCCGTAAATTAAAGTCTGTTCTGAAGATTAATAAAAACTGCATAAAAATATAACTCTTAAATTTGAAAAATATTACTATAGTTCTTTACGAGCTCTATGCTTCATCTGTTAGGACTACAATAGTTCCGGAGAGGTAGTGCAAACATGTTGTGGTCAGCTATTAAGTTTTACGAATGAAGGACAAAACATGTTTAGAGGTGAAATGGGGGAAGGTGGCATGTGCCTCAATGTGCGGTCGAACAAATAACTACTTTTTTTATTTTTTATTTTTTTATTGATTTTTATTTTGGCTTTAAATTCTTTAACATCTATTACTGTTGGTCTGCATTCTTTTTCCTCCTTTTTGTTGGTTGTAATTTCAGAGATAGCTCATACATAGATTTGGCGGAATGGATTAAAAGCAAAAGTGTTGGATAAATGTAACAAATAATGATGGTTGGTGGTCCGTTAATGCTGTACAATCTTTGTTAAAAATACCAAGCGATCATGTAGAGATACCATCCAAGTACAGCTTAGACAGGCATAGTAATTTGTTTAAAGGATGTCCAGTAAATATTGGGGTTATTTTTTTAAATTAAAAAATGGAT